>PQWD01001764.1:13702-32654 GCA_019425675.1 Leucinodes orbonalis | reverse complement strand
AAGATCGGAAGGACATCGTAACTACTCGTACACCATATTATAATCGAAACGTTTCGTTTTAAATGAACGCGAGCGCCTGCAGTATTATTTAGTAGTGCGATCATCATTACGTTTGAAACGTAATAAATATTTGAAAAATTCATCATTACGATCATCAGATAAAATTTTATTTACTCAAGATTTGGCCGCTGTATTATGTACTGAGATGTAATTGAATCATAAACAGGGACAATTTTAGAATGTCTCTTATGAAATTTTATGTGGCGCTATATGTTTGCCGGCTCAGCAACATAACCACAAACTAGTGACTTATAAATCGTAATTTTAACGAGTAAGGGAAACAATGTAAGAGGATACATACGGCCGGTAGAATGTCGTGGGAATATTGGTTTTATCAGAGCACAATGGTGTCCTTGCACCAATAAATGTTATATTTATTGTAATGTGTGCGACGCTACGGTTTGTCGGAACCCTGTTGTACTTTCACCCAGGATGGTCCTGGTACGTTTGTGGATATACAAATTAATGGCTTTCTCTCTTCACTTTTATGATTTCCACTTTGAGTCAGATAAATGGACTATAATAATCAATAATTAGTATGTCCGTTTTTTGTCACAAATTTTGATGACAACAATTTACAATTTAAATACCAAAATAATTTTGTATGTCGTGGGAGACTGGTATCTTTGTGGGCTTAAAGTTCCGTGATACAGGTCATAAGGACCCGATTAATTTAAAGGTACATTTTGTCTATGCCTATCGTAAAAGTATGAAGATTAAGCGTGTAACTACTTACTCATTGGACATTACAACCGAATCAATAAAAGCTTAGTTGTGGCATTATGTTGGTTGTGGTTTTGTTTTGGTTCCTTGTGCATTTTAGGGTATTGAATGGGTCATATCATATAACTTTTGGGGGTCAATGAGCTCACCAGGCCGTGATGCAAACTCTGGAACAGTGGATACGGATGTGGCAACTACCGACACGCTCTGGAATTAAGCGATACTTCAGAAACCAAACTTTTCTTTCCTTTTCGTTATTTAAGATATTAACGTAAATTTGTATGCAAATATAATATAGCTGAATCAATATAGGTATACCTATAGATTATAATATGAAGAGATTGATTATCCGAAATACCGGTTTTCCGAACACCCTTGTCCCCCAATTAGTTCGGATAATCGACGGTCTTTGCATATTGCTTTACATTACACTTGAACGCTCCCATATCTCGGGAGTCGCGGCTTAGGGCGCCCACTTCGTTAAGTGAATCTGGTGTAGTTTGGACGTTGCGGCGAGAGGTGACGATCTGCTTTCTATTTTACGATTTTGATTCGTTGAAAGATCATTGTTACGTGTTGTCGGCGGTGCAACGGATTTGGAACAAGTGGTTGTATTTGTATGCCTGACTTGTATGCGCTTATTTGTTTGGTGTCTCATTAAAATATTACGATAACGTGTTCAAAAGATTGTCAATTTTTGAGACGAATTATTTAATTAAAGAAGAGAAAAATATAAAATCTGGTAGATATTAGATGAGAATTGCAGTTGGTTAAATTTTTAATGTTTCGTAATTTGCTGCGGAGTTAAGTTTGGCAACCCGTGCAGTACGATCACGGAGGGCTCCATGGAAGTAGCAGCGTGTTTGATTGACGGTTGCACAACTCATACAATAATGGCTAAGGGTCTCTAATAGAATGGATGACGAAAAAAAATAATCGAACACACTTCGTGCTTTGAAAGCCATTTTCAAACGTTAATCCCGGCTACTATTAAAGGATGCCGATAGATTTGGTATGATTCTTCTTTGTCGTTGCACTCTTGAAAGAGTGGTCGTGGTCGTCATTTCAGCTGTTAGTGCACGCCAACAATACTCCGCCATCCTGTCTGATTGCGCCTTTACTGGTGCAGAGTGCAAAAAACATCCATAGCTGCTTTTATTTGGTCCATTGATCTCATATGCGATCTACCTGTGCTATTTGGTTACAACTCCTCACACCCATGATAGGTGAAAACTTGTTAAAAGTAACTTTTAAAGTTACTTTGTGCCTAGTAACTCTAACTCGTTTATCGAATAAACATTCAGTTCAGCAAATTTAAGCATTCGCAAGCTTTATTGGTATTTGGGTAGCAAGTTTTTCAGATTAAAACGGCGGAAGTATCAGCAAATAAGGCAAGCTTTGATATATTTGGATTCAGAAAAACAATAACACGCGTGGATTGACAAACAACTCCGTTTGTAGTGTTACTCACAGTTTTAGTTTATTATACTCGTTTTATTTTCTTTTAACCGGTGCAACTAGTTACTTAAGTCATTTATGATTTGATGATAGTTAAAATGAAGCAATGTCGTATAATAACTAGGCGGATTGACGACTCACACACAACCTTCGAATCTCTTCGCAGGCGTGCATGAAGGTTCCTCACGATGTTTTCCTTCACCGTAAGAGCGTCGGATAACGTACATATATTTTCGAAAATTCGAAAATACAATGGTACGTGTCGGGATTTGAACCTCAGCCCTCCCGGTAGGAAGGCGACAGTCCGCACCACTGAGCCACCGACGCTCTTACGAAATATATTTCTCTTTTATTTCGAAAAGTTGCTCTTGTTCAAAACTTTATAAAGATACAAAACTCAATTCACAGTTCGCTATCCGACTAAAAATGTTTGCATCAATCATTTTGAATGCTGGCATAGTTAAGGAAAAACATTCATACCTTACCAAGGCGATCCGTATAAATGCAAACTTCTAGCGACGTCGACGCTTATGAAAGAAATGCCCTGGCATAATTTCTTCGTCTTGAGTGTTGCCTAGCTGAAGTAGGTCAGAGAGGCCGCTCCATCAATATTAAAGCGTGCGGGATAGAGATATTTTGGTAGAGCTTCAGTGTTAATGTTAGTATTCGAAAGGAACTTTATTTAATTTCAATTGAATATGTTGAGTCGTATTGTGCAATTTGTTCCTTATTTGAAAGATGCTGTGTACTTAGTGACCTACATAGTATCTTTATAATACGTTTTCTCTTATAGAGATATAATTAGGTATGCTTATATAGTAATCTTTTTTTTTTAATTTTTGTTAGTTAAGCCAACTATTCAGAAAATAGAAAATAATTATCATGAAATTATTGAAGCTTATTATATACGTACCTATAAACTTTCGTAAAAATAAACTTAAATACAACAATTTCATCTTCGCGTCGGAACTAACCGGTGATTTCACGCATAAAATGAACCACAATTAAGAGTTGTCAAATTGTCGGATACCAACGCGCTATAAATCGGTATTGATTTGCGATAACAACCGTGCGCCCGCGCCGACAAACGCCATCGCAGGGCTGCCTCGGTTTTTAATTTAGATAAAACTATATGAATTTCTTACGCGCATGCTTAACTATAGTGCGTTAATAAACCTACCAGGTTGGAAATCCCATGAAAAAGGCCGACAGAAAGATGAATCTTTACCTTAGGCACGTAGAGCTGTAGGACGCGACCACGAAAATGGCGGTTGTTACATAATATAAATCACAGGCCGTTAGGAAGGTCCATAAATCAAAGACAAGGCCTGATCTGATTATTGATTAATCCGACTAAACCAACTTGTGGAACAAGAACACCCACACAATAATATTTAGGTTAGGGAAAATATAATGAAGTAACTTTTTTGCAATTAATGATTTTTTACGGAATCTTCATCAGCTCATTATACATCCCCATCGAGGTACAATGAACTTACGAGGCACTATTATAGAATAGAATTGAAGTATCTGGACCAATCAATTGGACTGTCTGACTTCAAGAGATCGGTCCGCGTAGAAATGATTTTGGGGAGGCTTCGTTCAGTGTTTCATTATCAACATACAAGTTTTAGTTTAAGAGCGTCGGTGGCTCAATGGTGTGGACTGTCGCCTTCTACCGGGAGGGCTGAGGTTCAAATCCCGCCACGTACCAATGTGTTTTCGAATTTGAAATTATATGTACGTTATCCGACGCTCTTACAGTGAAGGGAAACATCGCGAGGAAACCTTCACGCACGCCTGCGAAGAAATTCAACGTGGACGAATAAGGCCTAATCACCCTGTACGGGTAGGCTCGTGCCCCTTGGTGGGGACGTTTAATGAGCTGATGATGATACAAGTTTCACATCCCATATCTCTCTGTAATCTTTCTTATCTGTTTTCTTTTATTTCACCTTTTGTCATCTTTACATGGGCTCTGCATTCGTATAGTGGCTTGTATTTTATGTTTCATGATCTTTTGAAACCTGAGGCTGAACAAAGCTTTAATCATTAGCCATTGAGCTGCCAAACAATTGCTCATTTATAATATATGAACACTACAAATTGAATAATGTTAATTACTTATTGGCATTTTATTGTCAACCCTGGATTGCCATTGGTCAATTGAGAGTAGGTACTGCGGCGTTTGCTGTGGAAGTACACACCTAACCTTGCCGTGATAATTTATGTTCAGCGAGACATAACTCAACGTTTGGCTGGGATTTACGGGGTAGGACCAGAGCATAGGTAATGATAGCTCACCGCTCTGGTGTCGGACGCTGTCCGATGATTTTAATGTGCCGGTAAAGTCAGTTGCATTGTGATTTATTTTTGATTGTGTGAATTTTGGTTCGACGAATATTTCATACATTTTCTATGACATTACAACACTATGATGTTATGGTGAAATTACTGGGTATAAGAGACCTATCTGTAGTCTCGGGTGACGGGCGCAGTGCAGCATTGAATTAGGTATAACTGTCTATCAGTTGCTGGTCTCCTTCAATGCTGCTCTGTCATGGTAAGTCGTATCACTTACTATCAGGTGAGTGTCCGGACCGTCCTGATAATTTCATAATATATTAAAAAATCGTGTTAGACTATTCAAACGATTTTCTAAATATGTTTTTACGCAACATTTTCTTTTTTAAGTGGAAAGAGGATACTTCAAAAGAGGAAATCACTCAAAATTGCGAAAAAAAACTTTTTTCAATACCGTTCAATCTTAAAATTATAAACTTAATTGTTAAGTGCCAAACAAACTCTTCACCTTTTTAATATGGGCTAGTAGGCAAGAAAGATAAATCAGACAGAGTTCTTGATTTACTGACTTCAAAATTATGAACGAATTTTTGATCATTGTATTTACCAAGAATTTTTTTTTTTCTAAGATAATTGTAATTTGCGTTATTTTTGACAAGTATTTTTTTATGACTGCATAATACAAGTACAAAACAATATATAATACATTAAGAATTTTCATGTACATGCTATTGTTTAACATACATTTATTTACCGATAGATTGTTAGTTTGCAACCAATACGTTTATTACATTTGGCATACACTGTAGAGTTAAGTATCTAAAGGCAAGATTGATGTATTCCCAACAGCCATGACAAATGTTACTGGGGTTTAGTGCATTGCGACAGATCGACGACAAATGCAATGCGTAGGTGACTTACAGGAATGTGTTGCACGCTGCACTTTAGATTTAGACGCCTCAGTAGGCAGCTGTGAGCAACACCATTAGGGTGATTTGGGACATTTGCATGACTTGTGTGTACTGCATTATTGTGCATTGCATAAATTTATAACTACTGTAAAACTTTCGTGCTTTTGGAAGTGATCTTGTCATTCATCATCACCATCAGCTGTAAATAAATAAAACAAAAATTAAAACTTTAACATCCACTGCAGAGGACAGTAACCAGTCACGGGCCCCATGCGTATTGATGGCTGTCAATAACTACCATCCTTATTTATTATTTGAATGAATATATATTGAATTTAATTTGAATTCGCCAGCCAGTTACAATATTCCAAACAAGCATCTGAAGTTGGCAGCCAAATTGTGAAGTACATAGAATGTGAAAACCTGATATTAATGAGTAAATATACGTTATATCCGTAGGTAATGCGTTGTATTTGTAGTACAAGTTAACAATTAAATATTAATTATATTTAACGTGCTTCTTTTCGCCATTAAATCATCTATCTCCATCAATCAAAATATATTTATTCAATTCAGGTCTATAAAGACCAAATCAAATTGGATTTTACCACTGCTTCAACATGTTTCATTATTTGAATGTATCCATTGAACTAACACCTGTTGTTTTCATTCAGCGTTGCATCTGGCACTGCGGCGCGGTGGTCGCAGCGTGCGAGACGCGGCCGCGGCGCACTCCGCGCCGTGTGTCGCGCGCTCGTCGCCGAGGCGCTCGAGCTGGCGTCGTTTCTGGCGCGCGTGCGAGTAGGGGGCGCGCGGGACCTGGGCGCCGCCGAGGACTCGGTCACGCATCTCGACACGCTGCAGTTCTCCGACTGGGTACTTATTGCTGCAGACATTGGAGGGAGCGCAGTTAACGTCTGTATTTAGTCTGACAACATAACATGGCTTTAAGTGGACATCCGACGTGTCCTTACCGGCGGGGATGAATAAATGTCTCCCCAAACCCATAATAAAACTGCGAGACGTCGCCGAGGCGCTCGAGATGGCGTTGTTTCTGGCGCGCGTGCGAGTGGGGGGCGCGAGCCTGGGCGCCGCCGAGGACTCGGTCACGCATCTCGACACGCTGCAGTTCTCGACTGGGTACGTTGTTGCTGCAGACATTGGATGGAGCGCAGTTAACTTTGTATTAACCTCTTTGACCGCCAATGACGCCTTAAGGCGCCAAACACAAAGATTTTCTATTGTGTCTAGATTCCCGGCGTTCAATGGGTTAAGCCTTACAACATAACATGGCTTTAAATTAACGATTCGCGACGATTATTCTTTCGCCGGGGACGACGACTAAATCTTTCCCCAAAAACAATAATAAATATCTACTGACATTCACACAACGCCATCTAGTGAGGCTAGGCTAGTTAAGCGTGAAGGACGAAAGTTTTAGTTTGGGTATAAAACAACGGATTAATTTGTGTGGATGAATGTTTGTACTGCCCGGGGATCGAACCCAGAACCCTACACCAAATGGTCTTTAACTTCTATTACTATTCCCAAAGTTCGTCATACCTAACCTAAATTATTGTTTAGTTTGGGGCTAGACTCTATGTGTCTCTCTACTGAAAGGTAAAACTTCCGTATGAGTCACTAGCGTTATATCTGTTCTCGATTTCTGTGATAAATATAAAGGTACTAACAAAGCTATATTGGTGATTCTAATGGTTTCCTTGATATGGCACCGTGAAAACGGTCTTCTATCCAGTAGCGAGTACTTTGTAATGTAAATCGTCGACAGTTGATAAAGAAGACAGGCAACACGGGCTGTGATGCGGTTTGGTAATCAAATATTTGCGAGCTTAATATGCGATAATACAGCGTAATGGTAGGGTTACCATCACTTATAATAACAGATTTTACAATATGATTAAACGTCATATTCTTATTAGGGATGATGACAATTTTTTTTCTGTTATTATTTCGATGGACCGCATAATAATAGAAACATTGGTAAAAAAATACTCCGTTAACATTAACACTCACAGAGATTTTCCAATTCTAAAATCACATTAATGGACTTTCCCAAAAACGCTTCATACAAATGGCTACCTAGTTATGACGTCACGCATCAGTAATTAGTACGCATAGTTTGTGAATTTTGTACTACAACTATATTAAATGTTGCGTTTACTAAAACGGTTTCATAGCAAAAGTTCTTTAAATTGTATGTGTTATCCTTTTGTTAACAAATTTTTGACAATTAATGGACTTGCCCATCTAACTTTGAATACTAATAAAATTCATAAAACATGAGTTTTCGAGCTGAGAGTAAGCACATCGTTATATTTAACCCAGATTTGTAATAATATGAAATAGTTCTTACGATTTCAGGACCCAGTCATCATGCCTTTTATCAATTAAGGAAGTTCACCGTAAAGCGTGTACTACTTAACCGCCGCAATTATAATGCTGAAAACTTGGCACTCAATATAATTATATCCATCAGACGAGCAGTAAACACTGTTGATATTCTAATGTCATGCAAAGAATTTCGATAACTAAAATAAATTTAAAATAATACCAAGAATCACGGTTACAACTTCATACTCGTACATGGTAATTTTTTATAACAAGCGTTAAAATAAAAAATAGATATCTGCCGATAAGTACCTACTGGACCAAAACTTAAAAAGATTAATTTAATTGAAAGTTTCCAACAGGGTGACCCGGATATGACGTCCCTTATCTAGATTAAATAATTAAATAAACTGTTTAGTATCCATCAACATTTAACTAATTTAAGAAGCGCGCAATAGTCCAAATTGAAAGGGAAAACTCAAAATCCCTGAATTAACTCTCCGATAGTAGCCCTAGGCCCCGGGCACAAATTGCGATTGCGCATGAGTGCACCGGTCCCAGCGTTACGCATGCAGATTGCAAGTTACCTAATGTATGATGTATATTAATGCAGTCCCACCGTGGAGGCATCCAAAGTTGAATTAATTGCAGGAACTGTATGCAGATCGCAGCAAATTTTAATGAACAATTCTTTCGTCATATATAATTTTGAGCTACAGTTACTTCTTATTAATTAGGTATAGACAGATTTCTTTCAATCAGACCAATCTTGGGACCTATTAGATTTTATCTCTCCGCGCCTCTGACGCGTTATATGTAGAGACTGTCGTATTGGTAGCCCAGATCAAAAGTTTAACGTTTCCTACGAAGCACGGCAACATCTTTCTTATCAGTTGTATCTGGAGGTTATTTGTGTAAAATCCACACTGCGCTGAGATCAGTGGATCACAACGGCAATTCCATTATTTCCACTGCTGAACGTTGGCTACCTTCTCTTCTTTTGCTACATTAACGTGTTAATATGTTAATAAGAGCATCGGTGGCTCAAGTGTCTGGACTGGTACCTTCCGATCTGAAAGATGCAGGTTCAAATCTCGCCACATACCAATGTTTCGAATTTTCGATATTATGTTCTTATCCGACGCTCTTACGGTGAAGGAAAAACCGTTAGGAACTTGCGCACGCCTGCGAAGAGGTTCAAGGTTTGTCGTGAAGTCGACCAATCCGCACTGGGCCCGCGTGGATTACTAAGGCCTATACACCCTTTGCGGGTACGATGATGTTAATATGATCTTATGATAATATCCAATCCCAATAGTGCGCTCAAAAAACCTGCGTCGATACTATGAAAACAGCGACAGATAATTATTATAAGTTCTGTAAAAAGCTGGTTTAGGTTGACGTACTAATGAAATAAATCTGAAGGAGACCTGATACAAGAATTGTATGAGTTGGGGTCTTTTTTATTAACATATATAATAGTTGTAATTTTTGTTTGGCAGTGAAATTAATATACTATACGTGATATGAGTAAACTCGATCTTACACTTTTATATCACTTTTTATCAGGTTGACAGAAAATGGCATGTCATCATGTATAACGAGTCGTTGGAAGTATTAGTAGTTAAATAAATGTTACTAGTAGGTGTTATAAGGAATTTCTATATCTGGCTCAGAATTGGGAAGACCTATCCTGTTTTATGAGATAGCGATAAGTTGTTGACATAATATGTAATACATTTAAATTGTTCAATAAATTAGATACATAATACCCATAATATCTACCTTAACAGATTTATACATAAGTAATTAATGCAATAAAAGTCTAAACATACCCTGTCTAGGATATTCAACCATATCTAATGCCACAATATGTTCCAATCAGTCTAACCGAAGGATTTGGAGAGCTCTGCATGTACGTAGAAATTGGACATGATAGCTTGCTTGTTAGATTGTAGACCTTAAGCAGTAGTATTGCTCGATTTATGTAGGTATTATAATTATTATTTATCAGTATACTTTTTACTTATTGCTCATGAGTACAAATAATGTTACTTGTACCTATTGAATTAAAATAGATAGATAAACTGAAAATTGGTTTTCATATATTGTTAGTCTATAATAGAATGGTTTTTAAATATTTTTATTTTTTCTTTTCCATACATTTTTTTAACCATATTTTATAACCCTCTAAACAGTGACGTAGCAAGGCGTGGGCGAAGTGGACTACCGCCCGCGGCCTCGCGCCTAGGAGGCTTTGTACCCAAAGAGGCCATGCTCGAACTCACCCGGGATTAATTTTTAAAAAGACTGAACAATCTATTGTTTCAACTAAAAGCCTAATACCCATTAGATTACGCCTCTACCTCGCTACGCCACTGCCGTTTTGTTTTTCATGTACTTGTATTGTTGTCTTAGCGCCTATTGCTTTATGTACAGCAGTGTTACAACATCACAACTAATTGCTATATTATTTTCACAGGCGCGGTTTTGGATGCAAGTCATTGGTGAACTCAGAATGGGAGTAAAATTAAAGAAAGTGAGTTACTCAAGAACGCCTATAGAATATGAATTAACCCCGTACGAAATTTTAATGGATGATATTAGATCAAGAAGATATACATTAAGGAAGGTGGATGGGGCGATACCTCAAAGGTGAGACAACAAAATATTTGTACTATACATTCAAGCGTAGTGTTTATTTGACTGAGTCCTGATTTTATTTTCAGTGTGAAAAAAGACGCCACGCTATGATTCTCGAATTTATTAGAAGTAGACCTCCACTTAAAAAGGTGAGTAACTGAAATTTACGTATACACTTATTTCAACTCGATGCTAATATTAATAAAAGATTTATTAACTGACACGTAGATAATTTTATAATACGTTATCGTTACATTCCATAAAGTACAATGGGTTTGATCTCTACCCAGCATAAGAATATTGTGTGATAAACATACAAACTGCGTCCTTTTGTTTTGTCTCTAAGTGTTGTATTATATTTTATTAACAAAATTAACAACTTCGTATCGTGTATTTATACCTACTTATATTATTTCAAAATCCATCGCTAACTTCGACGTTCGACTTGTTATCTACGAAAGCTAAAGTTAGTGATGGTGTATGAAAGAACATCAAACATAGTTTGATTTTATTACATATGTTTATAAATTAATATACTTAAAAACCTTAATCCTGTTTGCTGTAATTCCCAGGCCTCGGAGCGCAAGCTTGCCCCACCTCGACGGGAGACCACGCCGCGGGAAAAGTTGCTAGCGTCAATACAAGTCGGACGCCAGTTGCGACCGACTCCGTACTCGAGGAGATTATGTGAGTACTTATTTTTACAGTCCCTTGCAGATGTATACAAGTTTGGGAATCTTGGTAAATGGCAAATGTTTAATAGAGATCACGCGTTTGAGATCTATCTGCGCTCGCCACTTGCCCGGTGAAGCTGTGAATGTCTTCTGCGGCTGACAGCGAAAATTCGATTAATAGATTTTCTGTTGTCTCGTTCTTCAAAGTTGAGCGAGTAAAATCGGCCTTCTTTAATAAAATACCTTAGTTTGTAAATATTTTAGTAGTTTCTGTATTGGATTCCGTTATAACCGTATTACAAACACTATATTCTGTAATTTGAAGTTACCTAGTTCTAGCTAATAACTCTCACCGCCTTATTTTTCCAGATTGTACCTATCCTCAACCTTTCCTGTTTACTCTACGGTAAAATCAAACCCGTAATAACTGTTCCGACACTGAAGATTTTTGTATAAGTTTGTATGAATTTATTTATTTGTGAAACATTTTATAAATAAAACAGTATATTGACTCTGTAATTAGGTACTGATTAAACTAGATAATAACTTTTAATGCAATTACGACTACATTCTCAATGGAGTGGTAACACACAAGGGAGTTATAGTGTAACACGTGAAAGTCATTGGTTGCATACGGGAGCAACCAAAAATTCCAAAATATTGAATTCCAATTTTCAACAAAAATTCCAAACAGGTATAATAATTCTTACAGGACAAAATCTCAATTATTCAAGTACACGATTTTTAATTTTTATTACACCAAATCGACTACAAATTAAACACGCCTAAGCGGCAAGATAAAACTCCTTCTAAAAGTACAAGAGCAAAGTTGCGCGCCACTGTATTCTTGCTTTTTTATAAGTATACTAATATCAATGAGGTTAATGCCTCAATCTAACGATTAAGGATTAATGACTTGTTCTTTCGGGCTTAATGTACTTATATTATTTTATTACAATTTTCATATTATGATTATAATTTTATTTTAGCACCATTATATTTGGAAAGGCTAATTATGATTGATGCTCTAAGAAATAACATTATTTCAACTAACTCATTTAATCTGGCAGATAAGTGCTAGTTTATATGTTCTTAACTGTAATGGTTGTCTTACCATCGCAGTTATAGGTAGATACTTACGTTTTGGTAAGGATCAGTAAAATTTATCCCTGCAATTAAATACCAACCTGTCACAAGTCAGTGATCATACTAATTGTACGCACAAGTGTACTATGGGGTGACGAAATCAAAGATTACTTTGTACTTGCAAATATTTAATTATGAATACAAATTTGTTACATCTTTCATGTAAAGTGAATAATTTATAACCGAAACAGATTCTTACCTAATATAGAAATAGTCGAGCCTGGAAATGAGCCAGCCAGGTCAATAAAATAGGCCGAAGTATTTATGGAAATGGCCTAGTTTATCTATAACGTCTGTTGAATTCTAAATTCACTGTGTTTTTTTATTCATGGGCTTGAAATAATAAACTTTAACTTTTGCAAAGCAAAACATATAGGTGAGCATACCCCGTATTGAGAATGGAAGTATCCTGGAAAATTCGATAGCAAATGTTGTATTTGATTCTTACAAGTAATTACGTGCCTCTGAAATATGGGTCAGGGGCACGCTCGGTGGGCGCCCGCCCGTCTGGAGGGATGCGATCGATTAAGACTCTAGACTGATATAGCTATGTCCAATTTACTATTAAAACAAATATGTGTAGCGTTTATTGGTATCTTATAGGTACATAACTAGTGATCAGCTCCCAACTACGTACGGGTATTGCAACTTTTTTTATGTAATGTATTTTTTTTGTTATAAACACAATATAGAAAGCCTGTGTTTCTCAGGGTGAATGTAACTTTACAATAGGTAAAATAATGTTTGAGGTCAGGACAGTAGTATTTGAGTTTATCCATTACAAATACCCATAGATAATAATACAAACCTTTCTTCTTTAAACTATTATTGTATGTATATGACATAGGAACCTTCAAGAAAAGAGCGTATTCATTCCTTAAAGGCAAGCAACGCACTGGAGGCACTACTGGTGTCACCGTTGTTCATGGGCAGAGGTGAACACTTTCTGTCGAGTGTCTCTCTTGTTCGTTTGCTCCCTATAACAAAAAAACTGACTGGAGTTAAGTGTAATGCCTGTGTCAGGAGACTCCGAAACAATTGTACTATGACCTTTGAAAATTGTGACCCCCCATATCTGGTTTTAATATGTCTAATATGCTTTTTTTTGCATCATATGGCATGTGAAAGTTACGAAGTTAAGTACTTAGGTCGAAATGCAATTGTCCTGTCGTAGAGATCTTTTCAATATATATGGACACGGGGTCCATACCTATTGAAGACTGTGATGAAGTCATATAAGTGGGGTGCGTGGTCTTCTATTACTCCCATATTATAGGTGTGCTTCTTAATAGCTGTATTCCAACAACATAAAAAATATCCCTTTAGACAATCAGGTACAAGCCTCAGCATACGCTGCGGTATAGGAAACACTGCAGCACTGGTATTCTGGCTGTACCTGGAAGATAGAAGCTGCGAAAATCTATATTGTAAATAGGCCTGGAGTATGTAGCATTATTTTTAAAATTAAGATAATTAAGTCGACATCCCAGGCGGACAACCTGTCGCAAAATTGAGGATTATGTAGACCACTAAAATGCGATAGGTTTATGAGACTCTGTATAAGAGTTATTTTAATTGTCTTTTATGTTTAATACATCACACATGCTTATCCCAAAAACTGGGGACTGGGACCAAAAACTTTCAGCAGTACATTTCGTATATTTTTTTGTTATTATGTATACAGTCGTTATATTATTGTTATTATATTTTTGGTTTAATTTGCGTATTTCAATAATTTAAACAAAATAATATTTAAATAACAAATTACAATAGAATAAGTTTACGTCATTTACAAAAAGCACCGATTCTCAATCCTAGATTTTTTTCGTAATACATACGGAAACTGTTTTTTTTTTGTAGTACCTACAAGGTATTCGTAGAAAGGTACACATAGGTCAACTACATAGTAAATATACCTGTACGTTGCCAACCTTTAACAAGGGAAAAGAAAACATAGAAGGGTGATGAGGAGATCAAGATTTCCGCTAACCTCACTCACCGAACGAAATACAAGACTAAGCGTTCTTTAATGGTGTCTATAAAGCAGTGGTATCGTTGAAATGACTTATTTGTTCTTGGCTCTCCCACACTTATTCATTACCATTGCGTTTTTGAACTGCAAAATTCATTCTGCAGCGACAGGCTAATAAAAAGTTTTCAAATCCAATTTGAACGCCATGGTGTACGAAAAGAAAAGAAAATGTGCTGTCGTTACACAGTACAATAGATCGGTGAGCGGTGGGCAAAATGAACAAGTCACGCGTTGCATAAAACAGGTTTGCGTCTCAGGTTCAAGAACTTTGAACAACGAATGACGATAAGATTTAATAGTTCATGGTTAAATATGAGTTTTATATGTTCCATTTTGAAGGAATGGGACGAAAAGCCAACAAAATATACTTGTAGAAATAAAATGACTTTCAGTTAAATATATTATTTAATAATGAATACAAACCCTAATATTTATAAAGTGGATTTCTTGTTATTTATGTTGTTATCATTATGTTACGGTACCTACTAAATTTCCAGGGCTAGTGCTCAGGTGATAAGAATCAAAATGATTATTTTTATTTACTAAAAAATGCTTAAAAAAGGTACTATAAGAACATTAATTCAACTATCATTATTGAAACAGCATGTCGCATTTCAACTTTATTACTAGTAAATATGTAATTGATAAGATCCCAAGGTAGAAACCCAGTTTATAGTATAATGCGTTTAAATGCAATCCAAAACAGATATAGAATAAGCAAATTAAATACTTTGACAGCATTGATAGAGTTACAAACTACGTGCAAATTAAGATTTGCAATAGGAAAACCCGCTTGGTAAAGTTTGAGAACCACGCGTAGTGAAGCAAGACGTAATCTTGTATTTGCCGCAGTCTCTATCGGACGTCACTGACGCTCGGTACCGCGTGTGTGTGGTTTTAATTATTTATTTTATTTGAAAAAGGAACATTTAGTTTTTTTTTATTAGTGTAAATGAAAGTGACCAGTGTTTTATTCCTATATGAATTTAAGTAGTTTTTAATTCAATATTTTTATTGGAATGTGATTATGTGAGCATTAATTGGATTGAAATTATGTCCGGCTTCCTTTCAACCCTTACTATGAAGTTGCATTCGTAACTAATGGGATTTTGTTTTATGTAAATTGCACACTTGCATGAAAACTGTTCTGTGTTCCGCGTGTTTTCACTGTGATTTAACCTTTGACGTTAGGTGTTGAGTTTGTTTTGAAGTGACTGTGTGCTTTCGTTGTTTATATACTGTTCTACATACCAATTATTATGGGTGTATGTGTCACCAACACGTTGGCCATGGAAATCAGCCGTAAGTATACTACAATATTGCATAAGTATCGCGTAAAATTCATTGATTGAAATGTGATAAGAACCTACGTTTGTTGAATGGTTGTTCGACTTTTATACGTGTTTAACTTACAAGGCTTGTATTGTACCATTTCAAAGACGTAATCATGATTTTTAATAAATATGAAAAGTGATGTAACATAGCCTAAACTTTAAATACAACCGTTTGGTGTTAACGGTACCTATCTAATGGTAAATCAATTTTCTTTTTTGGGCTTTGGCATTCTTGATGCATTTTTGTTAAACAAATGTTCGATTATAAAGGTCTGTTTCTTTGTATATCTTCAATCAGCAATTAGTCCTAGTACTATACTAGTAATATATTCCAGCAAATCAAAAATATAAAAGGTTACGTATATTCATCATCATCAGCTCATTTTACTGTCCTCAATATAGACCGTAGTCGTCCACGTGTGCCTAGTGCGGATTGGACAACTTCACGCACAACCTTTGAATTTCTTCATAGGCGTACGCAGGTTTACTCGCGACGTTTTCCTTCACCGTAAGAGTGTCAAATAAACGTACATATAATTTCGACATTGATGCGTGGCGGGATTTGAACCTCACCCTCCAGATCGGAAGGCACCAGTCCATACCAATGAGCCACCGACGCTCTTCCGTTAATAATTAACTGAATCAAAAATTATAGAAAGAATTATATAGGGCTAAATTCTATACCTTTTTTCTATAAAGATAAAAGTCAGTTTTTTCGCTATATACTGTCGCTTATTCACGAAATAAGCAATATACCATAAAAATAAGAAAATGTCCTCAGATTCACATTTTTATGAGTTTCTCAACTACTTAAATCTAGAAGCGTTTACTTTTAGATACGCACGAAATCAATACCGTATTCTTGAAAGGAAATTTTGGTAAAATTATAACGACGAGTACGCGTGCCTTATCTATCTTCATGCAAATTATATCCCTGTTAATAAACTCTGATATTTCGGAATGAATTAGAATATTAATTTTGAATATTAGCATATTTTACATAAATGAATAATGCCTAGGTTTTGTCTTACGGAGCTTTAGAACAAAACAACTGATTTATTGCGCTACCAAATACGTATGAATTCAAACCTTAACGAAAATAAACAATTACAAATTTTAACAAATACTAAAAGGTTAAGTAGCTTTATATGTTTCTATAATATTAGATACGTAATGACGGTTAAGGGATTTATTTCTCTGTTTCCGTATTTTAGTACTAAGCATGTCTCTCTTTCTCATCTACCTGAGTTCGTAAAATTTCTTATAATTCATAAAAATAATAATTCATAAACATGGGTAATACAGGGTTGGTAAATGATTAAAGGAACTGCCATGATTCGCCATAGGCATATGAACTTGAAAACTAATAAAGTTTATAAATTAATTACACAAACCTTTAAAAGAAGGTTTACGACATTTTGCGCCTTATAAATTATATCCACAGATTTCCCAATACAGGAGATGGGGCAAGCCGCGTTTAAAGTGCGACAAATGTTAGCTCAACGAGCATACACTGGCTGCCAGTTTACGCTCTGTGAGACGAGTCAAGATGCACGAATATTAGAAGAAACTACCGTTTTTTTCCAAAATGCCATCCTGTGCAATTGTAACATGCCATCATCGCAATGAATCAGTAAATTTACCAAGAAATATGATAACTTTTTACAGGTAAGAACCGAAAAGAAATTGCGACACTGGGACTGCCTATAAACTTGGCGGCTTGTCCAGTCTAATTGTATATTCGGATGTCTGTGCTTATATCACATCTTCCGGCTGTTATGTTCCATGTCTACAAATCACTTCGTCTACAATCTCTGCGGATAAGGTATGGCATATTATCGAGGTGTTATCAGTTATGTTGAGAAATCGCTTCGCGCCGTGCCATTACTAGTTGGACCATGAGAACATCAACGTGAGAGTGATTCACCTCAAGAAGTTTCAAGGAAATTATGATTTATTACGCTGTTGACTTTATCTGCGGTCTTTGTGTGGCCTCTTTTTTACAGCACTAAAGGTGCTTGCTCTGCTGAGTGGTTAAGTTAACCCATTCCGTTCAATAAGGCGTTTTAATGTTTAATTTGGTACGAAAGGTGTTGGCCTACGGTTGAGTTTATTCATTTCGGTCGATAAGGACTTAAAGGTAAAAATGGAAAGGAAGGTTTAAAACGTTAAATAATGTTAATCTTTGTCTGTTGTTTATTGTACATCGATACTTATAAATTAGCTATATAGGGTTCATAGAGTATTAACGTACATATAATCTTAATAATGTTTGATCATGTAAATTTTATATACCCTGGGCTATGACTAAACAAAAAGTCGGAAAATAATTATATGTATAAAGTTCTTTAATAGACGATGATTGATTTGACTTTTGATAGTGGAAATGGTATTTAAAATAAAAAACCAAAATGTGTATAAATATGTGATAATAAGTCAAAAGTAAAATAATTTCGTTTAAATTAAATAATTTGGTTCATAAATAGGAATGTGCTTATACTATGGAGTATATTATTATTTTATCTGTGGCTTATACGGAAAATTAAATTAAATGCTTTCATAATGTGATTATTACCGCATGTACCGAAAGGTTTTGACCAATTCGAGAGAATATTCAAAATTAAATGTAATTTTAGGGCCGTTATAGGTTAATGGCACGTTCGTCCGTGATTCAGAGGCAGTTTAGGTAATTTGAAAATTTAACGGCGGCAAGACTTCTCAGTAACGGAAGAATTCCGAGACGTTTTGGTAATTAGCACGATCATACTAATTTTCAGGATACGTTAAGAATGGAGTGCGTTGTTGCAATGTATATACACAGTGACCCAGCTATATGTATTTGGCTTAAATCGGTATTTATAAGTAATTTGGTAGTTATCATAAAACCAGTTTTGAATGCGCGTATTTTTTTTTTCATATTAAATTTTAGAATTATTTTTAAATTGATTAACCGTATGTTAAACAATATTAAAATGATAAAGGCTAAACGATTAAATCTAATCCAGTAATTGTCCGTACAGAAAATTAGCTTATTTAAAGCTAATCATAATATCATGACACATTTTTAATACCTTTTTTATTTAAAAATAAAGGACACGTGGATAAGTATGTGTCCATATATGGATAGATAATCATCAACCGTAAGTTGATTTAATGAAATGTATGAAATTTCATGAGCGTTTCAGAGTTCATTGATGAAGGCAGTCAACATCCCGTGTGGGATTGTAGCAAATAACTCTGTAACTCGTACTTCCAATATCTAATTTAATATTACTAACGTTTTATAGTCCGTTGACACCATAACATGCGACATAATGA
>PQWD01001764.1:0-12038 GCA_019425675.1 Leucinodes orbonalis | reverse complement strand
TATCAACCAGATGAAGACTTCACAAAAAAAGTGTCAATTTAATTAAAAGATGAATTAGGATAATACTTGGGTTTTCAAGGCTGTTGTCTAAAACATTACCGCTGTTTGTGGTTAGAAGGACAAAAAGTATACTGCACGTTTTTACAGGCTGCATTAAATTTTTACATAAGCGACCACGCACAACAATACCTCCATAACTCAAGTCGCTTTTATCGCTAAATTTTTCCTAACAGTTTTTTTACTGGGGTTATACTAGTGCGTGACCGAAACGGTGCTTTCAGCTGCGAAATGACGGAGGGCTCAAATGTCATTAGGATTAGTACATTAGGTCTTAGTTTTGTAGTACAAGTACTAAAGTAAAGGGGCGTGAGACACGCTAGTGACGAGCAGCAGCAGATTATGTGATCTTCCGCAGACCCCATAATCCTTTTAATGTACGTTTTGAATAATATCGTATCTCTTGAGGTCAGACTAGGCGGCGTTGAAAGTAAAAGCTTGAGAAAGTTTTCCTTGACTTGATGGAACCTCATTTGGGTCAGTTTATTTAATGCTGTTAATATTGCATCATATGGAGCTTTGATATCTGGAATAGCAACAATCATGTTATAGGTAGAAGAAAAGTGCACGATTCATTTTTCTGTTAAAATCACGCTTACCTTTGCTAAAGTTTATAAAGTTACTATTGCTAGTTTGACAGTCAATGAATGACTAATGATACATACTGTTAGTTATACTATACTATATTATTATTGTAATTACTTGATCGAAGCTTAATTGGTTTTTTCAATAAAAACTCATCATGTTATAGCGAATTTACAGAAGATTTTAGTTATTGTATGTAATTAACAAACATCTTTTTTATAACATAGCATTTTCATAGGAATATGTTTGAGAATAATGAAAGTTACTCAGATTTTAGACGTGTAAGGAACAAGGCTAATGTGTAATTTGATTCGTCATAAATACCTACAAAACAAGATGTTTTTGCAACAAGCAAACTAGAACCAGCTTCATGCTTGTCGTTATTAAAATTTCGATTGACACTGTTCAAAGATCGAGGTTAGATGTTTTCACTCGGCCTAATTTCTTCATATTTAAAGTATAATATTATTATGAAATAACACTCTCTTCTTTTAGAGTAACTAGTTTGATTGATGAGCAATCAGTCTGATTCTGGCAAACTGGCACGCTGTCTCCTCGAAACACGAATCATCTTTCTTTTCACAGGTCCGTCTTCAGCCCAGCAAGTCGTGACAAACTGGGATAAATTGACAAGTATTTGATACTGGTCACCGGTGGGTTTCCAACGATTTAAAATAATCAACTATGAACTCGAAGACGTCTGATCTGAATGTTGTGGTATTGGAAGATAAGTTAGGTATTACACATATGATTTTTCTTAATTTGATTGCTGTAACGATAGATCGATAGCATTAGTAATTATAGGATTTTCAAATCGTGATAATTTGTACAGATCGTTTTCACTCGAGTAGTCGTGAGCATATGAGATGGCCTTGATCTAATGAAAATGCTATCGCTTTGTGTTCTCATGGTCGAATACATAACGGATTTTATAGTAACAAAACCTTGTGTGGTCAAGGGGATGTTGAAAAGTTGGAATTCAGCCAAATCGGTTCCACCCTGAAAGAGGTTAGGCTTACGATAATGTCGGTTGGACTTACTTTTTTCTTGTTTGAATTTGTAGGATTCCTGTTTTACGTTTTATCGGTTTATCTAATATAACCATTGTTTTACTTTATTCTAGTGATATTATTTAGAATAATTATACAAAGCATATTTGGATTCTAACGGGAATCTAAATTAAAATATCAATTTAAATGTTGACAAGGTTCAAAAATAAGTTTGAGACGTTATATTGTTATATCTCTATAACTCAAACTATCGCTATAATAATCCACATATATCCAATACCTTTGATCATGATCGATTCAATACCTATTTCTAAATACGAAAGACTGCGTTAATTGGCTGTCTGAAATGTATGAAAATATGTTGCGACGGATCGTGAAAAGTAGCTGAGACTTACAGTCAACATCCCTGTTGTAGCTTCAGAAGTGCAGACGTCTTAGTAGACAGAACTGTTAGTTGATTTTAATCAATGCCTTACCGTTTTAGTGAGATAAACCTTTTTTCGATCATTAAAGTAAAAGTTGCGGTAAGCTCGTGAAAGCTTCACGGCGTGTGCCAACTTAGTTTTAAAACGCTCCATATGGGGATAATTTGAAAATCAAATATATTATCGTGAAACCACTTAGTTTTTGCTTAGATTGTATCAGCGCTCTTTAATTTGCTCATACTAACGTTGATATAAATTGCCTTGCAAATATACCAAGGTATTGTAAGAATACAGTGAATAGTAGCCTTAATGACCTGCCAAATTTAGTTATAAATATTAGTTTATTTGATTAAAGTAGACATTTAGTCATTATTCAGTCCGATAAGGAATATTTAAATCAGAAACATATCATTATATCAAATGGAGTTAAATCAATTAGCCAATACTAAACTATTTCATTTCGTTTCCTTAATATTCTTATTTCTATTATGAAATTAAGGATACTTTTTGCAACACTGAATTAAACATTTTGCTACTCTATAAAAATGAAATAGCAAAGGAATGGTAATTTTAATCTACAGTAACCAATGATGCAAGTCTAACACGAGCATGGCCAGTCACCTCAATCATAATGTTATGGTTCACAAAGTGCAACGTGCGATCCAATTAGCCCATGTTGCAAGCAGCTCGTATTTGCGATGTCAGCCATTATTAGATTCCGTATCTGCGCGTTCGACTTCGTTTTATATGATGAATCCGGTGAACGGAATTGGAAATAATTTGTCTGGGTGGATAGAAACGGAGGATCAAAGTTATCTACTGCTAGCATTCTCTATTTAATATAAGTTCTCTTTAATACTTTTTAAGTTTGTGGCTAGTTATTGATCTAGCAAAAAAATACGACATTACAGGTAGCTCGTTCGCGAAAGCATATGCATATAAGTATGCAAATATTTGCAGTATATCGTATTACATGTTTTATCATATTTATCATCAAGCGATTGACCATGCATAGTGACAGAAAATTCATTCAAGAAAATTAGAGATTTGAAACTTATTTCGTACAATATAAAGCTGAAATTCAAAACATAAGGATGAATCGCTCTATCATAGAATGTCAATGCTTTCGCAATGTACGTAATTGGTGCAGTATAATCATCCTTCCGTCGGCAGTCGTTGATTGCGTTTCGTATTTTAAAATGACATTAATTAAGAGTAAATGCCAGGTAGACAATTATTATTATAAGGAAATGTTACCATGACCTGGATGGGCAGAAGGCTGTAAGAGGACCTAGCTATCCGCCTGGTATACAGAGAGCTAAGCTTTTAGATGAAGGAATTAAGACAAGTGTTTTAAAGTAACGCTACCATATATACTTTATATTAAAATTAGTACTTATCATTGAAGGATTCATTACGCTGAACATTTTGACCAAACTAACCTAGTTAATTCCATAAGTACAAGTTGAAAAGAAAAATAATATTGAATACCCATTATGAAGAAATAAAAGATTTAAAAATGACATCTTCAAATTGTGTAACCAAGCGTTGCAATTTACTTTAATTCTATCTGCAAACACGTGTGTTTTGCAATTCGCTTGTATGATAACTTTGGCTTTTAGTGATTGCAGTTATTTTATCAATTGTAGTAACAGGCTAATGATATATTAAAGAAACAAAACCAGTGATTAGTTAAGTCAAATATTATATGTGAAGTATATTATAGGGTTGAAGTTTCTTGATATTTTACGGTGATTCTTAAACAACTTTTAAATCTTAAAAAACATTTGTGTAAAACGTTCTAGTGATTGTGTTAAATTATCGACGATACGTTCTTTTATGACCATCATTAAATCCTTCGTTTATTTATTATAGCGGTACTATTCGATATAAATGTTTATCTACTTATAGAAGTTTTCTTTCATTATGTAATATTGTGTGTCTGTACACAACATCACTAATGCCAATTATTCCATAACGTTAATTACTTATTTCGCACCATGTTTTTAAGAAGTTGCATCACATATTGCGTTGCATAACTATGCTATGCAACTTTTATTGTTTGATCAACATCAATTATCTTTATTGTCACACCTCATAGAGATGATGCGTGTAAAAACATGTTTACTAATTTGATGGTAAATGGTTTGTCATTATGAATTGTACAATCAAATTGTTATTAAATTGTTTTTGTCAAATGTGACAATGAAATTCTATGATGTCATTGGATTTGGGAAATGAAGACTTGTATTTATAATTGAGATTAATAAAACATAGGTCAAGCGAACGACAACTATAAAACAAAAAAATACACTACCTGCGTGGACGACTAAGGCCTATACACCCTATACGGATAGGCTTGTGCCTCTCAGTAGGGACGTGTAATGACCTGCTGATGATGATATTATTAATTAAGGGCCGCACAATAGGAAATGTCGATAAAGCGGCGCAATAACAAGTAATAAGCGTTATGCGTGGGCGCACTTTGGAGTAACGGTATGCGCAACGTTTTGTCGGTCATACGCGGGTTGTTTGACCGACAAAATTGTACTAAACATCGGAAAATGAACTTGTGTTAGTCCGCTTGTGAGTTTGACTGTACATTGAAAAGAGTTCGCACTTATGCTGTAATAGTTTTTAAATAAATGAAACGAAATTATTAGGAAACCATAGAGATTTAAACAACTGTAAATAATATTTTATATTACCTGGGTAAAAGATGTGTTGTTTGGGGCTAAATGGTGAACAATAAGTAAGATAAATAATATGCGCCGTTGAACTTAAGAAAATCTTAGATTAAAACGTCATGGCTAGTTTGCATTGCAGTTGTGACTACAATACTAATTAGGTACTAGTACGATCTCATAAAGATTGTCATTTATTGGCACTAATGCATTCCAAATAAAGCTTACTAAGCTCATTATCAAATGCTACTTAAAATGCTATTCGCATCTTAAGTGGCATTACAAGATGTTTCTATATATAATATGTTTGTAGCTCGAGTTACAATACGCCTTGCGATCATCATGCGATGAATGCCGCGGTTATCATTATTAAAAGGCAAATCTTAAGAAAGATATTGGTCCAGCGCATAAAACCGACAAGTAAATGCCAACCGGACAAGGCTAGCCGGTAGCCGATCGCGGAACTCCACGCGAGGGAAAGAACTGGTTCACACTTTAGCCACAGTGGTAACCTTTCTAGTGAATATTTAAGAAACAAAGACTTTGATTGGGACAATCATGTAAAAAAGTATGGATTCGTGATATGCTTACAAAACAATCGAAAAAACTGTTCCGAATACAGTGACAACACACATACACATATTTCGGATTTCGAACACATTTACCTAAACAAAAGAGTACAAACTGTACTCTCTTCGGCGGTTCGTTTTTGAGCTGATCATTGGAAATTTTTGCACCCATTTTAACCATATGTAGTGCTTTCTTGAGCTTTGATACAATAGTAATGTTCTGGTAATCGTGGATAGGAAAATTAACAGGTTATCGTACTGTACGCTAATGCTTATTGGAATAGCACAAATATCTTCAATATAATAGAAATGTATGTATTATTGTGCTCAAATATTGTATTCTGTAGGTCTTAGATAGGCCTTATCATGTTTGGATATGTTCAGCAAAATGTAAGGTGATTACAACCCTATAAGATAAAACCAAACGGTGCACATATTCGATTTCTCAATTCGCATGTGTTTTGAGGATAAAAATTGTTACATTCAAAATCAAAATGCAATACAAACGTTTGGTTCTTATAAACAACTTTCAAATCTTAAGAACATTTAAATCGTTCATGTTATTGTGTTACATTAAATAATCGACTCTACTTTATTTTATGACCAGCGTTAAATCCCATAGTTTATTTATTATAACGGTAATTTTCATTTCTTTATTTTTTTTCTTCATTTCGATATTGTATCAAATTCAGTATAGAATAAGTAGTTCGGTAAGTAAAAAGCTACAACAATGACAATATGATACAACCTTACAAATTTAATTTTTCATAAAAAATAATTTACATATATAGAATGGTTTTATATTGTAAAGGATAAATTTGAAGCGTTAACGGATTTATTAATAAAGACCAATGAAATCAAACGAATCGTAACCACAGCATCCGTCATTGACCGACCACTAAAAAGGCTGTTCTCTAAAACTGTTATGTTATAAAACGTGAGCAGGAAACTCAATTATAACCTCTGTTATAGACTGAACACGTTTAGCATTCTTTATTTAACCCTTGCAATCTCTGCATTAATGTTGTAGAGATCTTCACGTCTTCATTCGTCAGTACATTTTGAAATCTCAAATCTCTAAAATGATTATAGTTTAGTATGTGTGTGTCTTTCAAGGCAAAGTTTATGTATAATTTTTTTATACTAGAATTAACTCTTAACGAGCTTTATGTAGGTACCTAGTCTATGTGAATAAAGGTATAATAAGTAGTGCTGGTCTGTTCATTTGTATTTTATGTACTATTGATCATAACAGCCCGGTAGAGTCTACGACAGGACTAAGAACCTGTCCCACGATAGTAAAGCAATTTACCATAATCTTTGCACTTGGCGGGAGGGTAGAAAATAGCAGAGCTTATAAAAGGTATAGCGAAGAGCGCTGCTACTTGTTGTAGCAAATCTTGTGTCCATAACCTATAACGGAACCCGCCGGAACAAAAAAGGGTCGGTGACAATATGTATTTTATTCTGCCTTCACCACATGGCATATTTATTTAGCTATTTCGAATTCTATAAAAAAAAGATAATTAAATCATAAATATCAATCGGATAAGACCAATTTGCAATCCTTCACAACGTTAACAAGCAATTAGTACTACAAAAGTGCCACTCAAATCGCTTTAACCATTAAGTAACGTAAACTTTTAACAAAACGATTGCTCTCAAGATAAATAGCAAAACACAAATGTTATTCAAGATAGTAAAATACGAGCTATAATGTTTAAACGGTTAGGCAGTTTATCATTCTGTTGAATCCCATTGATTCAAGTGAACGGCTCATGTTGCTTTCTCCGATGGCATGTCTCAAAAGACATGAGAACCACTTGCAAAATCTTTTTATGAGTTCAATTTGTTTAAAATTGACACCTATAAAAATATTTTAAATTCAAAATGAGCCTTTTGCAAAAATTATTAATCATAAAATTCTATGACTTAATTATTACTGACGTAACAGTATTGTTCATAAACAAATTGTTATCCTATATCTATGTATTCTAAAATATTATTTAATCAATTAAATGTCAATTGAATGTAAAAGAAACAAGTCTGGTTAACAATTAACGGGAATTGAAATCCTTTCTTAGAAATTCTTCGTCCTTGCGTTACGTAAATTGAACGATGCTTGTCAGTTTGGTCGAGTGAGTCAATCAGTTTTTGTGGAGTGTTCGGATGATAACAATGAGATGGGCAACGGGTTGTAATGTTTACCAACTGGTTGGAGACTCCAAGAGTTGTGTAACGGTATATAAGCTCTTCTTAAAATGGTCTCACAAAAAGCTGAGTTTTTGTATGACTATTTTTGTTTTCTACTTAATCTTTAGAATTCCATCCATCCATACTTACGTGGTAGACATTCCAACATCGCACAGCCCCTTGGGCGGCTCGTCCTAATGCGCACCGCAAAAGAATGAATTCTTTGCCTCCTTATGTGTCCCGATCATTACAATTGGCCGTCTTCAAGGCAAGAGTGATAGCTGTTTATAGGCAGCAGGTCCCATCCTCGGCCGCAATCCACTTACATCAGTGAGATGGGCTCAAAAGTCTGCATATAGTTTCTGCCGACGCTTCTCTCAGATCCTCATTTTCCACCTGCATGGTATTATAAAAAATTATTTTTTCATAGTTGTGATACAAAAGCATCTGTAAAGATTACTTGATAGATAGATCATTGAAGTTGAGTTATAAATATTACACAGTATTAGCCTGTCTACACAGAGACGAAACTTTATTTAAGAAAATGTCACTGGTCAAATTTTTATTCTGAGAGTACTTAACTTTTAGACATACTATGAGGTGCGATGACATCAAAGCATTTAACAGATGCTCTGGTCGAGGAAAAACAGGTCTGTTGTAGTCTATGTAACCCTCGTGAACCAAATAAAAGAATTCACAATACATATTTCAATAACTCAGTTTATTTAGAGACGATCTCATGAGACAAATTTAACTTAGAAATAGTCAAGAGAGGGTTGCATTGATTCAGGGGTTTATTAAGAAAATATCTATATCAATCGACTTAACAGGTGTGAGATTGATTTTATTTTATTTCTATTAGGCTCCTTTTTTCTTACCTTAATGTTTATAATAAGATCACTTGCCAAGCGGCTGAAACATATTTTAAAATTTTACTTTATTCATGTGCATTACTGGAATATATAACCCAGGCATGTCTGCTTAAGTGTATGATATGTTAGTTACATTCTTTCCCACTGGCCGGGCCCCAATGAAGGCGGAATGAGTACCGAGTTGAATGTCGAACTAACCACTCTCTGCGCGTGAGAATTATTTGATGTATCGAAACGCGGTCCTCCCGACAGACTAAATGATATTGTTAGTGCAATACTGCGTATATCACAAGTCGGTATTTTTTGCAATTTTCACGAACGTTTTAGCGAATACTTACGAATTAGAATTTCGATTTGGAGTTTCAGAACTGTTATTAACAAAAAAAAATCTTACACTATTTGTAAAGTCTGAGAGCCCTTTGGAGACCTTTTTTGTATTATTCATTAAATTTAAAATAAGAGTCAACACTTTTATTTGGTTAGCGCAATGAGGCGAACCAGAGTTAGAATGTCGAAACTACATCACGCACTTGAACCATATGACTGAGATACATGTTTACTCCCTCGATCAGACTAAATGATATTGTTAGTGCAATACTGCGTAAATCCCACACAATGTGAAATAACTACCGTTACTGCACTGCGCTTTAGCGAATCTGTCGGAATCGAAGCCCATAGGGCAATGGATTTGATTGGAAAACTTGTATCAACTTTATCTACAGTTCAATTAATAAAAGGTCTAAGTATATAGTATATATAGTAGTTTCTTATAGTTCATCATCATCATCAGCCAGTAGCCTAAAAGGGTCCATTGAAAGCTTTACTGCACTGTCTAGCTATGGGTAGTATATTTATTATCTTCGGCATTTTTTAGAGAAAAAAATTGTCAAGATCGTTTGGTAAGAAACCATTTCTGAATTCTAAGTAGTTGCCAAAGTTTACTGTGATTGACGTAGGTCCAAAACCCTGAGTAAACAAACCAAGATAAGCTCTCGTATGACGTCACTCGGACCCTGTAAGCGGCGCGAAAAAATTTCTTTCTCAACTCAGAGTTGTAACAAACGGTATATCGCCTAAACAAACGCGCAATAGGCATCTATCCATGCCAAAGTATCGTAGGGAGAAAGTGAGTTGGCATTTTGAATAAAGAACACCCAAATTTCATCCGCATGCGTCAATAAGACAACCTTGTTTCCAATATGTCGCCAGCACAGTCGAGCACGCGCTTGCTTCTATTTACAATAACGTGCCTTAAAAATTTGCTTAAATAATTTTGCAATGGATAGCACATTGTTTGATGTAGTATCAAGTGTGCCAAGCAAAAACAATGTTAGTTATTTAACTCAGTGTGTATGGTGACCAGTCGATCAGATGTTGATGTGCTAGCAGTTTTATTACTTGATGTGAGGTAAATTCCATTTTAAAATTGGAAAAAGATAAAGAATCTTACTTAAAAAAACGGGGGAACATTTGACAAAAACTCATGAACGTATTTTGAATTTGATTAAGAAAATTTACGATAGGTTGAATTTAATTATAACAAAAACACTCAAAAACGTAATTTCAATTAGATTAATGAAATAATTAGTTAAAGTTTTATTAAAAATAATTAAAACTTCATTTTTATTACCTATTTATATTAGAAAGCTTAAACATATTTTTAAAAGTTTAAAAGCAGCAATCATAACGATAAAACCTCCTTATGTAAACAATACTGATTAAAAATAAGAGTCAGTGAAAAAATATAACAGCTTCCAAATTTAAAATTCCCGCGCAATCGGAGTGCTGGTGTTGCACAGGCGGTCTTGCCATTAGTCAAGCTGCGTCGGTCGCGGGTGTCGCCGGCGGCGCTGCTGCTCGGCACGCGGCCCGTGTCGGGGCTGGTGGAGCCAGTACGGAGCCCCGAGGAGCCAGCTTTAGACGTCGCACAAGATAAAGCCTACTGGGGCAGCGTCGCTACTACTATGACTAGTAATGACTTTCTTTCGGATTGTTGTATGTTACATTATAATAAATACAATTTTATAATCATGACCGATGATAACTTTATCACGAAGCTGTGAAAAACCAGGACATCTTTTAAGGCTTTCAGACAAGGTTATCTAGAGCCAGATGTTGTAACGGATATCGAACGTGAACTGCATCCGTCCATGGTAGGGTATCATTTACCACTAGGTCATAAAAAGTGGTGACCGTAAATATTAATTTGAGTCCCTTTGCATATCCGAATACACTTTAAGCTGATGATCTCTGCTACTATCTTAGAATGCTGTGAGTAGGCATGTGCCCTGATGTAGAATCTAATTATTTGATATCTATTTTTAAAAAATGGCTTTCAATTTCAATCTATACGGGATGTATAAGTTTGTAATATTTATAATATAAAGGTCAAGTCATATCAAAGGGTGAAGACTATATTTACTTTCTTTTATAGAGCTAATATAGTTCGCGTTGAGCCGACAGAAGTTGATCCAAGAAATAATATTTCTATTCGGATTAGCTACATTACGTGCTTTAAAGGTCAGACCTTCAACCCACATAAGCTTCAGCTGAAGTAAGAAGAATATAATGCTATTATTAGACGCAAACCTGTAAACTTATTTCTGGGCATGCCGTCTCTTGTTTCGCAAATGCTTATTTATTTATCCAACCAACAATTTTGACATCCAATTATGAGCTCAACGTATGAATCCTTGTTTCCAAGTTTTTATATGCTTATTTAATTTAACCAAATATTTTACTGGAGTCGTTTATACAAAGCTTTTACACGTTCAGACTGCCCACGCCCTTTAAACGTCGACCGAAATATTTTCTGAGAAATAATATAAAATTAGATTGCAAAAGTGCAAAGTACATTTCTAGAAAAAGCAGGTCTGAAGAACTAGATACAATTTTGAGAACAAAAATCTACCGTGAGCGATTGATATTAAAGTTATAAGAAATATTAATCGAGATACGAGAGACACGGAAGACACATAACTTTCCTAGTTTCCTTTTTAACCGACCATTTAGGACTTTTGACTCTTCAACATTGTAGCCTGCTTCTATAAATTAGTCCCTCCTATTTTGCGTCAGATTTTCCAATCTTCTGCTTTCCTCCAGCCTCAATTTTTCGTACCTACAAAGAAATATAATTTCGATAAGACACAAATAAAACCTTTAAGCCTTATTAGACGCAACTCAAAGCATTCAACTTATTGGTACAACCACCCTTTCCTTTGTAAGTCAAAATATAGGGAATACGTCTGATCCAAGGTAATTACGGGGGAATGAGTCACTCGTTTCCTAGCAACGAAAATCGCGACGTTATAAATACACGCATAATTTGCAAGTGTCGACATTAAACGTGCATATATTAAGTATATTAGTAGTAGTAGCTTCCATTGATTGGAGATATTGAGAACCCAATGTTCAAGGTTGACTGAACAGGGATGAGTATCATAATAACTGCCGCCTACGCTACTAAGGCGAATGACTAATTTTTAATTGATATAGATATATGAGAAGCGACACCGAACGAGAAAGTGTTGTCAACTATTTTATCTTACTTGAGACTTCGTATTAGTGAAATTTTCATATCTTCTTTTTTCGGATTTTGTTTTTGTTAACGGTTGTCTTCATAGCCTGTAGCAGTTTAATTTTA
>PQWD01001763.1:41051-54823 GCA_019425675.1 Leucinodes orbonalis | reverse complement strand
TATTAATTCTTACACAATTGTCAAGACTTTTAAGGAGTTAAATATGAAAAACACTGAAGATCTGGGGGAATATCAACAAATATAATTAAATCTATCATTGAAAGTATAGCACCCCAATTGGCATTCATATTCAATAAAAGTATAGATGAAGGCATATTTCCAAATTTAATGAAGTTTAGTAAATTAATTCCATTATATAAATCTGGGGCCAAAAGTGATCCATCCAATTATAGACCAATTTCCATTCTATCGTCGCTCAGTTAAATTTTTGAAAAAATAATATTTAATCAATTATTAAATTATACATATATAAAACGCTAACAGCGTATGCAGTTAGGAAAATAAGGCTCTTAACCGATATTGATACAGCAAGATTGGTTTATTTTAGTTATTTTCATAGTATAATGTCATATGGTCTTCTGTTGTGGGGCTCAGCTGCTGATATTAACATATATTTGTACTTCAAAAAAGAGCCATCCGAGCCATTTATAACCTTAGACCACGTGATTCACTTCGGGAAGTATTTAAAAAAATCGATACTTTAACAGTAGCGTCCCAATACATTTACCATAATCTAGTTTATGTCCACAAAAATCTTCATTTGTTTGGAAAAAATTGTGACAAACATAACTTTAATACTAGGAGCAAAAACAAACTTGCTGTCCCAAATCTTAGACTAAGTAAAGTAAAAATCATTTGTTGGAAGAGGCATAACATTCTTTAATAAAATACCACAAAATCTTGCCGGATTGCCTTTTCACCAGTTTAAATTAAAGATTAAAAAAACCCTCATGAAAAAAGGTTACTATACAATAGAGGAATATTTATCGGATAAAGATGTGTGGTCTTGCACTTAGTGTTCCAGTTACAAAATCTTTGTAATAAATTATTGTAAAGCTATTTGTAGGTAAATGACAAAACTGTAACCACTGATATAAAAGATTAAAAGAGTAACTCGAGTTTCTTGCCGGCTCTTCTCGAAGATCCTACTTATTCCGAACCGGTGGTAGAGTCACAAAAAATATGATAATAATAACAATTGACGATTCAAAAGTATCTGTAACAGATTTATTTGAATAAAGATTTTTCTCTTTCTTTCTTTCTTTCTTCTTTCATTATTTTGTCTCACAAAGCCTCTACATGTTGGACCCATGTACCCACGCAAGCTTCAAAGGACCGGTCTTAAACCGTGAACCCTAACAGAGACTACAAATAATAATAAAACGTTTATTTAGTGCTTTTACATAGGTACATGTGCATATAAAATAAATCAATTATAAGTATTTAGACTAATAATATGAAGTTAAACAATCAAACAATGACACTAAATTGGTCGCCACTCAGCTTATAATGTAGAGGTGTCTGCAAGACAACTCTACGCTGTTCTTCCGTGGAAACCAGTACAGTTTCAAGAATATAACTGTGCGCGCAGCGCAATCATCAAACCTAGATTGTACATATTTTACATAAGTATAAACCTAGAATTTTAAAATAGCAAATTAACAAGTGTGCCTCAGCGCTTAACAATAAAACGCCAATGTTATAATAATAATAGTAGTACTTAAGCATTAATTGGACATAAAAAGTCAGTACAAGTCCAAAGTTAGCCAAAAAATAAAAGCAAGCTAATTTTAATTTACATAGTAAAAACAAGGTAAATTTTGTGAGCATGCTTATTCATTTTAATATCATTATTTCCTTTAAGAGTGTGAACCATTTCCATAGAGACAAAATCGAGAGCATTCCGTAAAGTTAAAGGATTACGGAGTGTGGTTACTATCACTATTTCCGCAAACCATTTTTTGTGTCATGTCTTAAATGTGTATGGCAATTGTTTTTATATCGTAAAGAATTGCACCATATGAAAAAACAGTTGTGTGGAGGGTGTGTAAAGCATGTTTGAGCTCATAATACATAGACAGTCGAAGACTTCTGAGGATAACTGTCCACACAAACTATATACTGATGTCACTTCACGAAAAGTCTTCGAGAGAGTAGATACCTCAAACTCATCTGGTTCTCTCTGTGTATAGTGTGCGTGAGTACCACAAATTATATCTTTTTGACACAAATGTAATCATTATTTTATTTGATTTCTCCTGTTAGTATTGTGAAATAAATATTTGAACTTTAGACTAGATCTCCTTAATTGAATGAGATGAAATGTATTAAGTATTATGACTATGTAATGTTGAGCTGGTCTGATGGTGAAGTTAAGAGCTGGTCGGAGGAATTTCTTGACGAAACATCGTATTTAAATCCTATCATCTATACTAAATAATCTATAAAAAAATACCTTTATAAATATACACTAAATTCTTACCTACCTATCTTAAAAAAACTATTTTCTAGTAATCTAGCAGTAATAGAAGCAATACCATACATCAGACGTGCCGTTCGCACTGAATTGTAATTGGATTCCTGACCGAGCGAGAACATTCCTACTAATGGTTCATTTCAATTTTAGAATCCGATAACAATTATTGCAAATGCGGCCCATAGGGATTATGGATCCGAAGATGTTAACAATGGTATGACTTTTATAATTGTTAAAGTTCAAGTCCGGGGAATTAGAAGAGAACTACCAATGTCATAGTGTGTTGTGTTTAGACCACCACTTGAAGCGGGTGTCGTGTTTGTGAATCCCGTAGAGAGTAATATGGTGCGCGTCTTTTATGGTATTTTTTAAAGTGTATTTATGACTTTGCAGGTAAAATAATCTGTACAACCCATTCTTCAAAGAACGGTCACGCCGGATCCATTTTGATGGCCGAAATATTGCCATTAATTATTCTGTTGAAAATCAAAACTGCAAGTATCTTTATTCAAATAAATTAATTATTATTATTATATTTTTATGACTCTACCAAACCATTCTTCAAACTATTAACCGCCGGGATAACAAACACAATATAAAATTTATTGGGCCTATTGAATATATGCAACTGCGGCAAGTGTTCGTACTCCTGAACTCCAAATCATTTTTGTAATGGAAAAATTTCCAACATCAAAAGTACCAAAATTGACATTTTTCCACAAGTTTTCTATAAAACATGAATGCACATATGCTAATATGTAACCGTGAGAATGGTAGCGCAATGCGTTATCGTAACTCTAACAATTGGGGCAATGCAGGCTCGGTGCAGGCAATTGTTGAGATCCTGACTTTATGTAACTATCTCAAGTCGTAATGACTGTACTAGGCACAAATATTATTATGAGTCTAACGATAACTTTGGTTACTTACTTATCACTGAACATGAATTACTAAATATATTTTAACTAAGGTGTCAGCTAACCAACACAGTAATTTACCAGCTCATCTCACTAATATATATTGTAATACTAATATCAGTAATTAAACAGGAATCAGAATATTAGCAAGGCTACTGTAAGCCAATACAGTATTTCAATGAGTATTTTCCTTTTAAGTTATTAACCAAAAAGCTGTGATAATCTCACAACCAAAAGTTTAGTGGCATTCATGCCCAGCCCAAATCTTAAATAATTAGTCCACAAACTTGCTTAACATTTGTGTTATTGTAAATATATGTTTTGAAAATTAACAAGGAATACATCAAAATATGCAAACTAAAGTAGATACAGCAAGCTTGTCAAATGATATCAGTAAAATTGCTACTCGTACATACGAATGGTCGGTTGGCTCAAACGAACTAAAGTCATTCAATTAGATCTTTTGTGAAGAACGTTGAAGATTCAACAACTTTAATTGAATGAATAAGATTGGCTTTGGCGAATCTGTTACGTAGTGCACTGCGTGGAATCACACAAACCTACTTGGCAGCAGCTACATATAACGTATTACTGGAAACAATATAAGTATCAACGGCGTCGAATGATATTTGATCGTTAATGTTTGTACATAAGTTAAAGCATATGAATATTATATTTTAAATTTATTTTCAGTAATAAAGTTAACTCGTGTAACTTTTTTATTCGTGTGGATGAGTGCCTCTACATTAAATTGTTTGGTTCTTTACATCTAAAAAACACCACGCAACCGTAAATATGTCAAGATATCAAACGCAAGCAACGTTATTTATGATGCTTAATTACTTCAACCGCTAAAATAACCCATTAGGGATGTCTGCGGCGGTCTTTGGTGCTGCGAGTTTGCATGATACAGTTACAAGTTAGGTTTTACAAAGGCTAAGGCGTGATGTCACTTACGGTGCAGTTACGGACTAGTATTTCAAAGGGACAAATCTCGAAGGGATGTTCAAGCAACCGCGTTGAGTGGGCGAATTGGTTCTAGAAAAGACTAGAAACTTTAAGAACCCGAATGTTTCAGCTATAAAAAGTCCTATTTATATAATATTATATAATAATTAAGACTAGAAATGTATCGATTTTTTGCTTACGCTTCGTAATAATATCGAATTGTAAATGCATGAGATTGTTATATATGATTTTGCATCACTTTTAAACTTACATAAACAATTTTTGTTTATAAAAGCTTATAAATTAATACTTACCACTTATCTCGTCTTCAGCATACACGAACTAAAATGTAAAAACTTTTTATGGGACCATGATTTTTTAACCACCTAGAAGTTATCCAAATTCTGGAAAAAGTAGTTGTTTGTTGGCGCAAGGTTTGGTGAGTAGGGCGGATGACGGAGAGCTTCAACGTGGAGACCATTCGCTGTGCAGTATGAAGTTGCGCGTTGTCGTGCAGGAGCAGTGGAGAGGAACGATTGACCAATGCTGGTTGGAGATGTGCCAGCTTCTCTATCATTGTGTTCAGTTCTTCACAGTACACAGCTGCAATAATGCCAATCTTATTTGGTAAGAAGCTGTGATGAATCACAACGGCGCTAAACCACCAAACAGTGACCATCACTTTTCCAAGGGTAAGTTTTTCTCCTGGTTAAGCACCTTAAGAATGCCCTAAGCATTGTTAAGGTGCTGAACCAGGATCCAACCAACTTACCGAGCACTTGCGGTTATCAAATAGAATCCATTTTTCGTCGCAGGAAACGGTAATGCGGTTCACATTGCTTTATTTGTGTGTCTGTTGAGCAGTGCAAGGTACGTCCTGACGCGTACTTCGCGCTGGCGGTCATTGAGTTCATGGGGCACCCATTTGTCAAGCTATTTTACCTTAGATAAGGGAGCATCAGCTTCCTCAATCGCCTTTGATTCGTCATTATCGACCAAAGTCTTTTGACGGCCGCGAGGTTCATTTTTCAGGTCGAAATTCCCAGAACGGAAGCGGGAAAATCAATAACAGTTTGTATAACTATTTAAGTTTGAAGTCTACAACTGTCTTTATGTCACATCAGTAGAAAACTACCGTCCGAACCAGTGGTAGCTTCATGACATTCATAAGTGTTATATAGGGACCTAAACTGAATAAACATTTTTCATTTTCATTAATTTTTAATTTAAGGTAGACGAGTAAATAAATGAGGATTTCAGCCAGTTCAATTTGTTTATAACTTGTTTCAAACAAAAGAAGACAGTATATTGCCAATAATAATCCTCTTGTTCTTAATTTCTACTTTAAAAATCAATTTCTTAAGCACGATAAACTTTGATGCAATTTTGAAGTTATTTGATAACAGATAAAGCTTTTAGTCGTTTTAAATTGAAAATATATTGTCTGTTAAAATGGTGGGCATCCTATTTTCGGCGTTCCTTTCATAATAAAGATTTTATATAATGTTTAAACCACATTTTAGCTTCTAAAGTAATGTAAACTAATTAACCATTACATTTAATCGTTTTATGCTGCGATGTAAACATTAATTCGGTAGAGTTCAGTAATTTGATGATTTGCATACATATTTATCAAAGTATTAAAATAATAATCAAAGAGAATTAATAGATCTCTTGTTGGTTACACTTCTGCAGAAAATATATTTGATGAAGTTTGCTTTCACAGTTCGTCCTACCAAGCAATATCCTTACAGACAATGTTAATAGTAGTAATAATATTCGTAAGAAAAAATCCCGAAAAAAAGCCTGGCAAGTATAAGTAAATAGCATCGGCATAAACTGTTCGGCAAATATTTTACTAACTGCAAATATCGGTGTTACAATGAAATATAATTAATGTTTATATTGTAACAAATATACAAATAAGGCGAATACGCTTCAACAGAACAATAACAAAACCGTACAAAACCGTATCTCATAATCTACAGTCGTTTCTCTCCGATTCAATAGAAGCGTATCTCAAAAGTTTCAACAGCACAATTACAAGTATCAAACAAATGCTGGAAGAGTCGATCCTTACGTATTCTATAGAAGCATTTATCAAAGACAAATATATACGTTTCACCAGCACAATTACACGTATCTAACAAATGCTGGTAGAGTTGATCCTTACCTATTTCATACAAGCATATCGAATAAACTAGAGGACTCATGAAAGTACCCAGAATTGATAAAAAGAGTAAAAAACAATGTTTGAGAAACCTAGTAGTTATATACAAGCCTGTTTAAGAAAGAAGGGAAACGAGGACCTTACAGCACTTTACAATACAAATATAAGCACGTCATGCCTAAACTTACTTCTTCAAACAAATTCAGAGACACATAGCTAGAGTAGTTTCATAAAGGCGTTTCCAGTTAAGGTTTGCTGTAAATGCCAACGCTTTCTATTAAAAACAAAGCATTCCTAGTTAACTCATACAAACAAGTAGTGTCAACACACCAGTAATGTTACATAGGCAGGTTTTACTCGGTCAACTGGGCTTTTACCCGTTGGATGAGCGCCAATAGTTTGGTACTAGCATGTCGCGAGAGTTTAGTGTCCCAGTACTATCGAAAACTACCCCAGAAGCATACTTTCATGCCATTCCATATCCATTTGAAGATTTCCTTTTGCCTCAGCACTATAAACAATAAGAGAGCTTCTTGCGAATCTAGAGCATCCGATACTCGAACTTGCTATATCTATTTGGGGCTTCAATACGATTTATAGTGGAGTCCTATTGCCTTTTAACAATTTTATGTTCGATTCTATTGGGAAAATATAAAAGAGCGTGTGAAATATTTGGATCGGAATACGATGCAAATAAAAAACTTTTTGACCACAGGCATTAATTCAATTCTCCCCATTCGTTTAAATAACACAATTTTATTACTTGTAATCCTTCTGTTCCACAAACTGATATTAAAAACTGGTATTTATTCCCAACGATAATATAAAAATAACTCATACCGTTACTGGCCTTAAATTTCAATTTATTTCATTATAGAAGACAAATGATCTTATTTGATAGTAAGTGACTCCTAAAATCAATAGACGCAAGAAACATACTACAAAATACGAATTCGAATAATTATTTTTAAAACAGTTTTTGAGTCTGATACATTGAAAATATATGTCCTCTGAATATTACTGGGCCTTGGACCACAGGCTATGCGGTCGAAAAATACAACATTGGACTCTTCCGGTGCAATGGCAGTTGTCCTGTATGTCACAGTCATGGACGAAACATCATAATGGACCGAGTTTTTGTTGGAATGCAGTGTACATTTTTTGTTAGTGTGTAGTTACAGATTTGTCTTAGTGTGCGTAACTAGGGATGTGACCTTGGTATCGAATATACCGATAGAATTCAGACGGGCGTCGTCAATGCACCTGCAGAATTAGTTGAAAATTAATTATGTTCAAAATAACATCGAGTCAGATACTAATAGCCACGCTGTTTATTTTACCTACAACAAAAAAAATAATGCGATAACCGTAATGAATTTTATGTGCAAATATTTTGAAGTTTGGTTTTTTTTAAACATATATTTAAGTCTACTACTACATGTTTAATAACAATAAGTCTCATAACAACTACGCAATGTGAATGAAAATGACATCAAATATTTACTTATGAAATGATAAATTCGGGCCTTTTACTTCTTCTTTGGTGGTTCTTGATGAACAATTTACAGCGGAACACGTAATTTTTCCACGTTTATTTCTTTTCTTTTCAAAATATAAATAAAAAATTATACTTTTTGGAAAATTTGCACGACAGCTCCGTTTTGGCCTTCTTGGAGGCGTTGTCAAAAGTTTATCGACTGACTCTTTTACGCGTAACTAGGATTTCTGTAATAGACAAAGATACTAGACGTCCATTGCATTACAATGATATAAGAGTGGCAACGTCTTATGACTCTGTCCATTTTAATACATCGTCCTAGGTCACAGTCGACATTGTGAACGTCAAAGGGCAAATTAATCGCGGCGTGAATAATGAAAAGACAATTTGCGTTGACTATGCGAATCCTTGCCGCGAGTTCAACGGACGGTATGCGTGCGAGCCGAGCCACGCTGAATGTCGCCCATCCAATAGATGGTTTACAAGCACAAATCGTATGGTCACCTTTGAAGAAAATCTTAAATTCGATTCAAAATGGATGTATTACATAAATTAAATATCCACTGACATTCACACAGCGCCATCTAGCCCCAAACTAAGCCTAAATCTATATTATGGATACTAAGGAACGGATAAACATACTTATATTTACTTTATTTTTGTAAAGAGAAAAAAATTATATACAGAAAACAGCCAGACCAAAACAAACAGACATGTTCATGCACACAATTTTTTGCACTGCACGGGCATCGAACCCGGAACCCTTGGTGCAATAGCCGACGTCTCAACCATTACACCAGATCAGACGAGGGTCCTGCCCAGGGTTGTCAATAAATTGACATCAATTATTAATACTCATGAAAACAGGCATGTTCACGCACACCAATGTTTTTATTGTCTACACGAGAATCAGTACCGGATCTTTTGGCTTATCACCCTGACTTCGCAACCATCACGGCATATTTGTCGTCGATATACATAAGGTCTTGACCATTACATCTCATCTGTATAGAAAACTTTGTGACTATCTATATTTTTTTATATATAAATTTAAAAAACGGCTTTTCACAGTTTGTCTGTAAATTAACTAAAACGTGAAAAGTAAATAATAAGATAAATGTTTTATTTTTAACGTATAAAACATTTTTTACCACAATTCACACATCTATACTAGTTGTATTCCACCCAAAAATGTAAAGCAGTTTTCATAATAATATGTTTAAATATATTACAAATAAAATAAACATACAAGGTTTGTTGTTATGCCTTTGAAACATTATCTTTCTATCTTATACTATTCCACTACTAAAAACTTTTATGTCACATGACTCATAAGTTTACCAACTTCACCTATACTAAATCTTTGGACTTTATATTTTAATTACAAAATGTCATAATATGCTTATATCATATCAATCAAAATGAACTTATAACTGGTTCTATTTTTTAATTATATAGTGCTCTGTATTATTTTATTACGGTATCTAAATTAAAGATTCGAATTTGATATAATAATATGTTATCAAAATCCGAACCAACAACCGGCCAATACTAAACGCCGATATGTATTAGTCACGATCAAATCAACAAGAACGTTCCCTATTTAGCCGCCTTTTTAAACTCTTAATGAAAGCCATGAAAATATCTATGTGGATCCGTGACGGTGGGTGTCGGCGCGCATGCGCAACGTACCCCCTGCGCTCATGCCTTGATACCTACCCAGCCTGAGAACGCGACGACCACGGGCGGCCGCTCGCTACACGGCCTTAGCGTCGCGAACTCAATCCACCATACACAAATCGATAACAATCCGCTCAACTAAACTAATATACCGAACACATGTGCCAAAATAATAATAAAAACTAACGACCGATCGCTACTTCAAACGCAAGTGAACCCAATACCAAACGCTGGCAAAATAATGTAGCCCGTGACAAGTGGATGTGAACTGTGTTTTTGTATACGCAATGCCAAGTTAATTAGTGATTAATGCCTGTGCTCGCTACCTATTGAGGTTACTGACGCAGTGGAATATCGGACTTACAGGTAAATACAATTAATTCATGATAATTTTTTTGTTAATAAAAATTATTATCATTTAACGAGATAAATAATAACATACTATATTTTCATAAAATTAATCATCATCTTACCACTCCTGTCCACTGCTGAACGTAGGCATCTTCAATAAAACGCCAACAAAAAAATCAATTATAAAATTAATAGAAATTATATTAAACAATCTTAGTTATTTACAATAATTATATTAAAATCTGAATATTAGTTTGACACATAATATGTAAACAACCTTCTTTATTTGCTCGTTAATATTGCATGATTGGTGAATTAAGAGTAATCGTCAAGGGTCCCTCAATACCCAAGTAATCGAAATCTACCAATTAGAGTGAGTGCGACTTCATTGAAATGGTTTGTCCAAGTACATATTATGCTAGAGTTTTTCCTTCCAACTTTGACGAAAAAATATGACAAACAAATATAAAGATTTTTCTTGGCTCGAAAGAAGAAAGTTTGTTTTATTAAAGATAGCCATAACAATAACTTACAGTTACATAGCTACGTGTGAATGTGTGATGGTGCATATGTGTGTGTGTCATGACCGATGATGATGATGTGTTATCATGAATTATGCAAGTGAAGGCTGATCTACTAGTCGGAGCGAATTTATTTTTGTAGGATTCTACACTAGAAATATTTTGTATAATTTTACGCCTACATTACTACAAAGTAAAAAAGTGAAATTTAGCACAGAGCTTTGAAAGTTTTATTGTGGCCATAAACAAAATAGTAACTCATGACGGCGTTATTCAGGTCTCAAAACTCAGGTTGTTGAGATCACAGTTCTCACCTAACCCAACCAACATGGGTAAAACACTTCTGATTAAGAAATTATACAGACAAATATTGGCACAAAACACATTTATGCATAACAAAGTTATTTATTCGAATGATTGTGTGTTTTTATCATTAGTATAAACAAATATAGTTTGAGTACTGCGATAATTGGGACTTATAAATTTATAGTTCAGCAAGTCTGATTGTACCTAAGCCTATGTACACAAGCATTGCTGTCACATCGTCAACAGAAGTGTATATTATCGCATTTTTAAAAAGCGTATAATATAAAAAAAAGCTTTTGGAATCTTGCGAAAAGTTATTCTTAAATTTATTGAAATACTGCAATTTATCTCTGGTGTAGAATTTTACGAAGGTTTACACATTTCCTAAGTAATTTATGAATTTGCGGTTCTTGTGGGTTCTTGTTATTTTCTGGTGACATATACAACTAATTATATTACAATTAGTTTTATTTCAATAAATTGTCTCCTAAGTCAACGACAACGTCAGTGGCGAGTATATTTCTCATTCGAAACAATAAGATTTCTTTTTGCTGACGATATTGTCATCATGGCAGAGTCATCGGAAGAGCTGGCTGAGAGGCTGAAGAGAAATGAACCTTCCTGACGAGTTCGGCTTGGCATGAATTTCGATAATACGAAGTCAGGTTGAATGACTATGTCGTGCCACAATCAGTATACGTCGATACGTTTACTTGAGCTAAAATATCCTCTTTGGCCGGCACAATTTCTTCAAATTTATTTGGGCTGGGCAGCATTTGGCAAGATACGTCAGGTCTTCACGTGGACGATTCCGCAATGCATAAAGACAAAAGTCTTTGGGCAATGCGTGTTACCCGTACTAACATACGCTGCTGAGACATGGACAGTGACTGCGGGATTGATTTACAAATTTAAAGTTACGCAACGAGCAATGGAGCGAGCTATGTTCAGGGTCTCTCTTAAAGATAAATATAGAAATGATGTTATCCGCAAGAGAACTAAAGTAACCGATATAGCTCACCGGATCAGCAAGTTGAAGTGGCAGTGGGCCGGTCACGTATGTCGCAGAACGGATAGCCGTTTGAGCAGACGAGTTCTGGAGTGGCGACCGCGTCTTGGCAAGTGTAGCGTAGGACGCCCTCCGGTCCGATGGACCGACGACTTGCGAAGGGTTGCAGGACGAGGCTGGATTAGTAAAGCCGTAGACCGGGATTTGTGTTTTCTCTAAGTAGCTTCGTTTTGTTTTTTTTTCTATTTCTCTCTTTATTTATTTAATTTTAACAAATAAAAGTCTTGTTTTTTTTTTCATATAATAACCATTTTTATTGTAAAAATAAACGAATAGGTGGGTATATAACGACATATATTAATAATCAAATGTGTGAAAGAAAATCAATTCCAAAAATAAATCGCGTGTACACAAAAAGACAAAGGATTACGGTTGTATGCCAATCAAATATCACCGTTGTAAATCATTTTCCGCCTGAAAAATCAGAGACGAGAGAGAGAAGATAAAACGCCTACTATCAACTTTCAAGTTATTTGTTACGAACAATTCAATTCCTAATATTGTTTTAGGCACACACCATACAAAAATACTTTTTTACGATTAAGAAATGAAAACAATTTTAAGCCTTTTCGTTGATTATACATGATATTTTAGAAGTTTATCTAACATGCAAATAATTTAGCTATGTCCTCATTGTAAGTTATACAAATTTATAAAGTTTCCGGAAGTACCTTGGCTTAAAATAAAATGCTATCAATAATGAAAAATAAAAGATATCGCTTTGGAAAGACAGGAAGACTGAGTTAATTTCTTCAGTCAAAACAACTTGATTCCAGTTTTATTAATGTTGTAATGCTAAGACGTCACGGTTAAAAATAACAGCGGACACACATTAAAATTTAAATTTTGAAATTTAAAAAAAGAAAAGATGAATAATCACAATCATTTTCTACGCTAAACTGTACTTGAGATAGTTATTGTTGAAAATGAATATAACTGTAGATGCAATCAGCACGCTAATGATAAATAAAGCTGGTCATGACCAGAAATGATTTGGTAGTCGACACACCCAACTTGAGACTTCGAGCGATTCTATAGACTGAGGACTAGAACGTCGATTGAAATAGTTATCTATTATTCCTACCCTTTCTCTCTTGTTTGGTGAACTGCCTTGACTCCTGAGTCCTTAAAGAAATAATGAACATCTTGATATTATAACTTTTAAAAATACAACACTGATACTATGAACCAAGATGCAAGATGGAGAATTCATACACGTGTATTCACTTGATAAAAAAAATTCACATAAAATCACAAATGGCAACAAATTCTCTTACTCGATGGTGACAGCTGAAGTACGACTTTTTTACCCATACAGAACACGTATGTATCTCATGCGGCTTAAACCCACACGCAGACGCAATCCCGCATGATAGGAAAAAACCCCATAACGTCACACTGCTGGGTAGAACTTTCCCATACAGCATGGCTCTGGGAAACCAGACCATAACCTACCTACGCTATGCGGACGAGTAGGTTGCATAGTAAAATAGCTACGACCTGAGCCTTAACTTGCCTTTCTCAGCACACTTAAGTGCCCTCAAAGTAATATTTTACGGTCGCCTAACGACGACTGACCATTTTGATCGTCAACTGGACGCTTTAACCGCTACACTATTTAGCCCTCGATAGAGGATATTGTAACTTAAGTGGTAATGATACGAATAATTTATCATTATATATCTTGGGCAACGACTTCGCCATAGAGATTATTTCGATCGTACAAGCCAAAGTGAACATTAACATGAACGTAATAATAACACATATTTTGTTGATATTGACTTTTGCTTTCCGGGCCGCAGTAATTCCTATAAATGACCTATTTGCTTATAACAAACTTTCAACGCTCTTCTGTTCTCGCAAATGTTCGCTTATGGCGAAACAACTGTGTCAGTGATTGCAGTAAGAGTTTCGATATTGTAAAAGTTTTCCCGTTGTTTCAGAATGAGAGGGGCGAAAGCGATTTTTCTCATTTTATTTTTTGGCCATCTTTCC
>PQWD01001763.1:0-40961 GCA_019425675.1 Leucinodes orbonalis | reverse complement strand
TCTTCCGAGGTCGAGTGTTTAAGGTATCGATATCACTTATAATTATCAGCACACGTGAGTTACCTGCTCGTTTTCGTCTACTCCCTTAGAAGATTACAGGTAATAGGTGAAAAAAACGAATTGTAATACAATCGAATTAATACAGGTAATAGGCGATTGGTAAGACCGCGTAGTTCTTACTACGCTGGACTATTAAGAGTTTCCATCCAATAGACTTATCGGTCGTAAGCCTTCGCAAATATTATTTTTATCCCATTAGTTGTACTCTGTTAACATGTATAAATCATAGACCTAATACTTGGTAGATAGTACTTTGTTAAATGTAAGAAGAAAAAGTAATAATTCATGTCTCATATATATCATAATCAGCAGTGTCCCATTGCAGGGCTTTCCCGAACAGCATTGTACCACACAATGCAGTCTCGTGGGTGATAATGACTACTGTCATGAGATTGTAATCGAGATTGACTCGTTGATTAATTACGGCTTAACGTGCCCTCCGAAGCTCGGAAATACCTTCCTATTCAGGGGATTCAGCCAGAAATATCATGACCAAACTGGGAACTGACTTTCACCATAGGTTCTTCCCGTAGTATTTATGAACCCACGACCTCCAAAACACGCTGCGATCTTAAGCCAATTAGACCGCTTTGCAACCGAATGCTAACATTAGACCACGAGCGTGGTCTCCCTTTGTTATAAAATAAAACTAATCATAATCATAGTCTCTCAACGAGAGGTGCTCATAAAGATATTTCTGAATTGTCAGTTAAAATATTCATAGGTACATAAAATTTAATAAAAGGAAGCTTAGAAAAGGAACAAGCGAGTAAATATTTTCGTTAAAATGTAAATTGTAATAAATTGATAACCAAGGGTAATATGTAATATTATCGTGCCAAGGATCTCTCGGCACAGGTTTTTCATAGAACATATAACCTTTTATATTTGTATTTCTATTTTAATTATGCTGATTTATTTCATATCATAAATAAATTGTGAAATGAAAAATATAAACCCCTTATAAAAATAATTGGCTTTCAGAACGTAATTGTATTACTGCCCAGCAACCATTAAGGTAACTTAGGAAATCATTGACCTCTTTTATAAACCTACAAATATAAAATTCAGATAATTGAAGTTTTACCTCTGATTTTTTTTAAAAAACTTTTGTTAATTTAGAAAGCTTACAAAATGTTTTGGTATCCTTTCCACTGTTTAGCCGGGATGTAAATCCCTCAAGCAATATATTTTGAGCAGACCGGTTTTTCATTCATGACCCGTATTTTTTTTGTGTACTGAACTATGAATCACAATAATCTTGATATACACTAAAACGAGAAACCGTTACTAACATGGTTCCCATAAAAGAAAATTTCCTCTTGGTTTGCGAAACTATGTAAGAAAACAATATAATTGTTTTTGTATGAACTGAATGGCCTGTTGGATTCGCTATCTGATTGGAAAGTTGCCATTGGCAGTTCACAATGGCTATAAAGTTAATCAACGAATTGGCTTTGCGACTCGATGGAACTATGAACATTTTACTGAAGACAACGGAGAGTAGTGATTATAAAGTAATCTAGTTACTATTCTATACTAATATAATATATGTACTTACGACATAAAAACAATTAAAGTTTTAAACACTTTTTACATTGGGTGGTAGACTCGGTACTGAGTCTTTTAGGTAGGTACCACTGCAGTGCCAGATATCATATATAGAAGTGTTTTGCACTTCTGTATTTCGGGATGAGGGCACTGTACCTAGTAAAATTACTGGGTATAAGAGACCTAAGATCACATCTGTTGTCTTAGGTGACGGGCACAGTGCGGCGTTGATGGAAAATAATAATTGTCTATCGGTTGTTGGTCTCATTGAATACCGCCCTCTCATGGTCAGGCGTATTACCATCAGGGGAACATCCTTTAGTAACATAAAAAAACTTGTTTTGTTCAAACGCAAGAACAATATGTATAAATGTATTGGTATATTACATCTTGCTAATTCATACCGCAAGAGTTATTTAATTGCGAAAGCCTAGTAGCCGCATTCAAAGGTTTTGGGTTTTCTGATACAAAAAAATACTAGTACAACTTGTAGCCAACTTCAGGTTTTGCTCAAAAAGTTACAGTTAAAGAAAAATTTATGTCTAACCCCACTAAGGGTTCATCGATGTTTAACTCCACTAAGTTGTGTATAAGTAACACAAATTAAAAAAAAGGATTTCAAGAAGAATTCCATTGACCCATAATAAAATTTTAGATTGCCCAATGTAAACATTACTTTACGTTAGACCAGAAATCACAAATATGAGTCACTGTCTATTTATTTCATATATATATATATATATATATATATTATTATATATATATATATATATTATATATATATATATATATATTATATATATATGTATCCTTACATACCCTTCTATAATAATTACCTATTTTAAGTACGTTTTGTTATGAACTTAAATGTATATCTTATTACTTTAACTTATTACATGCATGCCCGTATTTAACATATAATATTTATATAAAACATAAATTTGTATTTATTTCATTAAGTATATATTTATCTGATAGATACTGTTACGGCGTTGGCGCAGGCGGTTGCGTTTCTTTTGCACCCGGTGCACACGGAAGATCAGTGTCGCGGTGCTTACTAAGTACCTGACATAAAGCTGAGTGGGCACCTTTCAGTGTCCTTACTGTAATTTAGACTAAGAACTTTGTATGTATTTGGCACTGAATAAATGATTTTATTATTTTATTATTATTTATTAACTTGTCGCAAAAATATAAGTAACATTTCATATTAGATTAATGATGACGTTAAACTGAAAACTAAGCGACTGAAATTTTTACAATTTGCAGTAGGTATGAATTGTCAACAATATTAATTTAAATACACACCATTATTTCTAGAATTGTTGTTTTACATAAACCTATAAGTACCAAATTAAAAATATCCAGTGAGGATATTTTTAATTCGGTACACTTATAATTTAGTAATCCAATGCACATATGAGGATATTCGGAATAACAATATTAATATTGAGCGTCGTCGGATCATTAGTGTGGACTGCTGCCTTCCGATCTGGAGGCTACAGGTTCAAATTGTGCCACGCGTACCATTGTATTTTCGAATTTTAAAAATTATAAGTAGTTTTATTCGACACTCTTACAGTAAAGAAAAACATCGTGAAGAAACCTGCGCACGCCTTCGAAGTGATTGATAGGTTGTGCGTGAAGTCAGCCAATCCGCACTGGGCCGCGTGGACTACTAAGGCCTATATTAGATTCTGTGCGGATAGACTCTTGCCCCTCGTGGGAGACGTTTATTGAGCTAAGTTGATGAATATTACCAGATGTTATATTCGCTTCATTAGGTGGACTGTTTCACCCTGAAGATGACAAACAAGAAGTTGCGTTTCGCTATGCGGTTGAGCGAGTAAACGCTGACCGAGCAGTTTTGCCCAGGGCCAAATTGCTTGCCCAAGTAGAAACCATATCACCGCAAGACAGCTTCCATGCTTCAAAAAGAGGTAACAATTATGTTTATATCACTTTTAATACGTTTCTGCGATCCTAGCATGTATGTGCAAATAGCTACTAAATTTAAAAAACGAGTAAAGAGTTCTCATACGAGTTGAAGTTTCTATAGTTTGTTTAATTTTTTAAAAAATGTAACCATTCCTCAGATGTTCATATGAACCTCTTTTCTTGACATATTTCTTAAATGGTATATGATATAAGCAAACGATGTGCATTTTACTGTAAGGTGCAGGTCATTATGTTATAGATAAGGACTGAAACCATAGGTGTCTCCTATTTGATAATGTTGTGTCCATTTGTTTTTCTGTTATATTAGTTTACAGAAAATAAATAAGTTTTTTTAAATAATTTTATTGTTCTTTTGTATATGTATTGAATAGAATCAACAATCATTACAATACCTTTATTTTCCAACAGTATGCCACCTCCTAAGGAGCGGAGTGGCTGCCATATTCGGCCCGCAATCAGCGCCGGCAGCTGCCCACGTACAATCCATATGCGATACAATGGAACTACCCCACTTAGAGACCAGATGGGACTACCGAACGCGTAGGGAGTCCTGCCTTGTCAACCTATACCCGCATCCTGCTGCACTAAGCCGGGTAAGTTTTGCATGGGAATGTTCGGTTTGAATAGGTTACGTTTAATGTTAGCGTTTCCAAGGTTTAGTAGCGGTGCTTTGTAAAACAGGTTTGTAGCCTATGCGAATATTGCATGAGGAAAATATGTAGTGGACTCGTGAACATGGACATTATCTTTAATCATGGTATGTTATGGTCTCATCAATGGTATGCTAAATTGGTATCATTATCATCAGCATATGTCGTCCTACTGCAGGGAACTGACCTTCCCTGCAGAGACGTTATAGTCCAATAAACAAATATATATCCACTGACGTTTATACAGTGTTATCTAGTCCAAAGTTAAGCGTGAAGCCTCTATTATGAGTACTAAAGAACGGATACACGTACTTATATGCTTTTATCTTGTTAACACTATATACTATATTATACATATCACCCAGCCCAATACACAAAAACATGTTCATACACACAATGTTGGTACCGCCCTGTTTAATAAATAATAATAATAAATTGTGTTTATTGTTGTCCACAAAAATATACATATCACATTTTGTACAAATAATGCAGTAACAAGATCAACAACAGGAAGCAGCTCAGCGTATGCTCATCTGCGACCAGGAATCTCAGACAGCGCTGATTTACAGCCACTCCCTTTTTCTCTTTAGGTGTTAAACGAGAAATAGGTCATGAGGGCTACATAATTTTAACATTCAACCATTACACCAGATAGGTGGTCATTGTTATTAGAAATGCATTTTTCAATAATGTTTATTATCCATAGGCCTATGTAGATCTCGTACGAGCATGGGGTTGGAAATCGTTTACCATCGTATACGAGAACAGCGACGGATTAGTTCGACTCCAAGAGCTGCTTAAAGCCCATGGACCTTCAGAACTACCGGTGGCTGTGAGACAACTACCGGATTCACACGATTACAGGTATGCATAGCATCAATATTCCAACTTGAATATATAGTTGACAAGAACGTTGAATAGACATAAAAGGTATTAACCAGGCAGTATGTCAAAGTTAGCTAAAATAATATATTAGAAGAGGCAATAGATATTAGACCATTCATATTCTGTATCTGTGTGTTTATGTCTTTATAATATGGATTGAAAAGAACAAACAGTTCTTTACCTAATGTTAAATTATACAAACTAAAATTATATTACTTAAGTAAAAAAGTCTTTACCTTTTTAAATTAGTTTTTTATTCGAGGTCGTTGAAGTTATTGTCAGTAAAGTAATTTTAATTACTGCACTGAAACCATTTGGTATGTTGCTTACACTTAACTATTGTTCATAAAAGCTAGTTTCAAAAAAGTCGCTCAAATAAATGCAAGTGCTTGGCGCAACATGGCACATAATATTATTTTTTATTTATATAATCCACGCTAGTTCAGTACCTGTCTAACAAGACGATGCAACTATTCAAAACATTCGCACCACTTGCACTAGAAAAGTAACTTTTTCGTGTACATATAAGGTGTATTTTATACAACAGGCCACTACTGAAGCAAATAAAGAATTCAGCAGAATCGCATATTGTGCTCGATTGCGCGACAGAAAGGATCAGAGACGTGCTTCAACAAGCGCAACAGATTGGAATGATGTCAGATTACCATAGCTACCTTATTACCTCCTTGGTAAGTTGTTCTTTTATTATCGTAATATATTTCTCATAACATGCCTCAGACAAAATGGTTTCTTAGTCCGAGTAACTTACCCATGTAACCTATGGGTATGCTAACCCATGTAATAGTAAGTTAATAGGCCCATATGTAAGCTTATTAAGCGGTGATACTATTGTATTTAATCAAACATAAGGTAAATTAATAAATATGAGTCGATTATGGTCACAAAGATTTTTATCATAAAGCACTAAATTTATCTAACAATATTATGGTGATCGCCTTTCTTGATCAATTATTTAATAATATGGAAAATAACTAATTAAAAATCTATCAAATATCTTGTTAAGACAAGTATTCATAAGTCGATACGCTAATTGTTATTCATTAGGGTAAATAGATGATATAAAGCATACATACATAATGCTTCACATCATCATATGATCATCAATCAATCATAGTGAAGCAATACATCATCTATTTAGGGTCAGCAACTAAGCATAATAAACTTTGTAAAAAATACAGTATTCATGAAAAAAACCGAACTACGTATTTTTTTCACTGCAAAAGTTAAAGTCCCTTCCTAAAAAATACACATATTCATCAAACCGGATTGAAGCCAAAATAACGCTGCTCACATTGTAAGGAAAATTATATTATCATTTCATATTTGGACAGGATCTTCACAGTGTGGACTTAGAGGAGTTCAAATACGGAGGCACAAATATAACAGCGTTAAGATTACTCGACCCGGAGAGGACCGACGTCCAGAGAGTTATACGGGACTGGGTATATGATGAAGCTAGAAAAGGACGGAAGCTACAGTTAGGACATACTTCAGCTAAGGTAACGCTTATTTTTTTTGGTCAATTTATCAAAAACTTAACTAGACATATTACTTGCCTAATATGCTCGTCTGTATTGTTTTGTAAATTGTCATTAGTAGTGTTTTAGGGTAGATACTACACCTAACGGTGTATTTCAATCGCCAATTAGCAAAAAAACATCGTCATTACAGTCTAATATATCCGCTGTCGAACAAAGATCTCCCGAATGACTTCTTCAAGGACCATTCCCTAGCAGCCGTCATCCGTTTTGCACCTTTCCTATTCAACCTATCGCAGTCCACTGCTGGACATAGGTCTCCCCCATTTTGCGCCAGACATCCCGGTCCTCCCCCAGCGACCTACTACTTTAACCACTATAAATTATTATAAACTATTTTCACAATAATATTTAAAAAACTAACGAGTTTGCTATTTCACGGCAAGGTTTTATCAGATTTAGTTTAGAGTTATTTCTATATTATGAAAAAACTAAGAGTATACTTGTTAGTTCGTGGTAAGTGAATAAAATCCAGGCAACGCGGTGAGAATAATGGTTTTTTGTATTACTTGGTATAAGTTTGGACATTTATTACTCATCGGTTATAAGTTACTTCTGTTGGTTTTTAGTTAATAAAATTAGTTCTCTGAACTTCTTGATCTATGATAATATTAGTATTTGTTGGTATGAAAAAGGTTATTTTTTATTTCAAACAAAATTATCTTTTCTTTTACTAAATGAAACGGTGCATCGTGAATTTTTCTGTATTTGATAATACATTGAGCAATATATTTTAATAAAAGCGTGTTTGCTTCCAGGAAAACATGACATTCATAAAGGTAAGACACATTTTTTTTACCTCTTTTCATATCCTCGGATGTCTCGAATTGTATATGCACACACAAACATATTTACAATATCAAAGCTGTGCTTTTTGTCTACATCAAATGTGCCGCTGGTAAATTTCCTCGCAGTGAAATGGTGTCTATTTTATCATTTTCTTTTGTCTTCGCAACAGACAGAGACGGCTCTCATGTATGATGCAGTACATTTGTTCGCAAAAGCTTTGCACGATCTTGATACGTCCCAACAAATCGATGTGAGGCCCTTTTGCGAAGCTGAAGACATGGCCCCACGGGTATAGTCTCATCAATTACATGAAAATCGTAAGTAAATCTCCTTTTCCATATCGCATGTTTCTATAGATAACCGTGACATGTTTTTTCTATTCCGTTGGTTTCGATTTCGATTGATTTTAAATGTGAAATTTGTTGATATGAATTTAGTTTTGTTTTCAAGATGAAGATTATTCAGTGAGAATTTTTAACTGATATCCAATGACTTTACTATATATAATTAGTTTATATTCATCAAAGTAAATACTTGAAATGGTAATATTTTCCGTCAATTATATTCACCGATTAGGAAAAAAAATCAACACATTTTACTAAACATAATACCTACAATTATCCATATTTCACTCGAAGTGTGAATAGCTGTTAACTAAACTTCTGCAAAAACAATGTCGCATGTCGAGCATACTATTTACTTAAATCACATATTCTAACAAATTTACATACACTTACTAAACAAGATTAAATGCAACTATGAGAGCAGATGGATTCATAACTACAGCGGTAATGCAAGCTTTTGTTTCACTCTAATAGTCTTATGTGCAACAGTACTTAGTAAGTATTCTTCAGAATTTATTTCTAGTGAGCATTTAAAACAGAAAAGTTATTTAACGCGATTCGAAGCTATAAAAATAGCTTTTACCGGTCTGGTAATTTAGATATTGTTTGACGAAAGTAGAAGAAGTTCTTCTTCAAATAGCAAATTAAAAACAGATGATACAAGCCATAGCATATATTGTAGGCCCTATCTAGTGTAGATTATTATGGATTTCTAAAAAGTGTTAAGGTAATTTTCGGATGAATAGTACTACTATTACCTGCACTTCAATATAGAATGCCATAATTTTATTCATGGCCACTATTGAAATCTTAAAACGCTTTAACAAGATACCATATTCATCAAAAACTTATTTAAATCCCTTGCATAGGGCAATTTTATTTGAAGCGTTATTAAGTTAACACAAATATTTTTGTATGCTCTCTTTTCCATGTATGTATGATACTACTGTTTTTTTACGTTTGCTAATAAATGCTGCATCTTTTCATAAAGCGTTTTGCGTATTTAAATCTTTACCAACAGTTTAACATTAAACTTCAGTAATCTTACAACGGCTGTTTATTTCAATAAATAGGTGGAAATGAAAGGCTTAACAGGAGTTATAAAGTTCGACCATCAAGGATTTAGAAGCGACTTTACTTTAGACATTATCGAGCTGACAAGGGATGGCTTGCAAAAGGCAGGGAGCTGGAACTCATCCGAAGGCGTCAATTACACAAGATCCTATGGCGAAAATCAGAAGCAAATTGTTGAAATATTACAGAATAAAACCCTCATTGTAACTACCATTTTGGTAAGTCATAAATAACTTGCGAGAATACACATTAATCCTACGGAAACATTTTACTGCTCTCCTGCGCCTCACAAAGGCGAAATTAGCGTATCTTACACGAAGCAAGGAATATAAGCGAGTGCAAGCTAGTGATTTATGCAGACTAGCAACCAGTAAAAATATATTCCCAATGCGCATATGTATTAGACAGAGATCCCCGATCTCATAACATACTTTAGTCTTAGAATATAGTCACAGCTCTCATACGTGAATAAGTCTCACCTAATACCGTTTTAACGTATGCAAATTTGTTTCGCTTATTCTCTAGAGCTCACCGTATTGTATGAGAAAGGAGGCGAGCGAGAAGCTGACTGGGAACGCACAATTCGAAGGATACGCCATTGATCTCATTCACGAGATATCTAAAATTCTGGGCTTCAATTATACATTCAAGCTGGCGCCGGACGGTCGATACGGTTCTTACAACAGGGAGACTAAAGAGTGGGACGGAATGATAAGGGAGTTGTTGGAACAAAGGGCTGATGTTGCAATAGCTGACCTTACCATAACTTATGACAGGTAAATGTTTCGTTTTAGGAGCTTTTATTTCGATCACAAAGTTTAACTACTATAAGAGTTCATCATTTATATCATGTACTTTTGTGTACGCTATTTCATAAACCAATATTAGGCATTTGTCAACCTGAAAAAGTAGTAGTCTAGACTAAATATCGTTGTTCATGTTATACAGTTGCTTTGTAAACAAAACCCTCAACAATTTTTTCAGCTTTTATTAGAATCAGTGACAAGAACTTCAAATGTTGGAATATACTTGCAATTAATAACAAGTTCCTCTATTATTTCATGAATCTGGAAATATTTCATGACATTTGCTTCTAAATCGTCAAACTCTGAATTTAGATTTCATTACCCCTGAATAAGGATTTTGTCACTAATCTGGATGATAAATAATGATTACTATTAGAGATATATCCGAAAAGCAAAAGTGATTAAATATTTTGTTTTTTGAACCCATTAATATAATGTATGTACGATATATTTTTTTAAACTTTGTATTCTACAAACAGGGAACAAGTGGTCGACTTCACGATGCCATTCATGAATCTGGGGATCTCAGTGTTATACCGCAAGCCCATTAAGCAACCGCCTAATTTGTTCTCCTTCTTATCGCCGCTCTCACTCGATGTCTGGATTTATATGGCTACCGCTTATTTGGGAGTTTCAGTTCTGCTGTTTATACTAGCAAGGCAAGTAACCCCTTTCATATACTTACATATTGTTTTATATGTGTCTGACAGTTTCTGTCATTATTAGTGATTATATATAAATAAATATCCACTGACATTCACACAACGTCACCTGGATCCAGTTTATAGTGAAGCCTATAGTATGAGTACTAAACAACGGCATACATTTGATATCCCATAATAATTACAAAGCAGAACCATCATATCGCAGAATGTTCACAGTCAGAATAGTCTTTTGGCATAAATTTCATAATAATTTTTATATTCGATACCTACCTTTTTTATGTAAGTATTCTTTTTTATGTTTGTAATTCAAAATCAATAATCAATTCAAATTACTTACTTAGAACTGGTTTATGAGGGGTAAATAGTACTTTAATTTTGTATTTCACTTCAAGTAGGTAAGTACTTTTAAAAGCAAATCCTCATAAGAACTTTCATAAAAATATCTTCCCATTCTAAAGTCTTCAAATTGTCAGATAATTTCTCATTGTTATTTTTTACTTTTCTCGTTATTCATAAAGCTGGAAAATAATTTTAATTATTAAGTTTCGTTTAGAAGTGCTATTTGGATTCAGGTATTTCAAAGAATATACATTCATTTAATAGGTTTACTCCATACGAGTGGCATCAAACTCATTCACCAGATGGCGACAAATTGGAAAATATATTTTCCCTCGCCAACTGTTTATGGTTTGCGATTGGATCACTGATGCAACAGAGCTGTGACTTTTTACCCAAGTAAGGAATTCATGAACCCCATAGTTTGAATTGGAATCGCTTCCACAGTTGACACGATGATACTCGAGACTCCTCGAGTCAACTGCGACTAAGACATTCCAATCAGTTCAACAAGTGACCTCAGCGAAGTCCACATGAGGAGCTGTTTGGTTAGGGGTTCACGTACAAAGAATTATTCATCAGCGTAACCAGCAGCGAATTCCGCGGTAAAGTTTCCTTTGTGATGCAACCTTTATCCAGATCCAATTACCATGGCAAATCCCGCTACCTGATAAGGCTATTCGTCAAGTTATATTACGCAGCTTAAGTTTTCGCAGGCATCTTTTGACGTCGTAATCCAAATAAGTTTCGCCTTTGATACAAAATAAGGAATAAATTGGACAGAACGCTATACAAGATGAAGTTACGAGTGATCACTCGTAACTTCATCTTGTATATCGTTCTGTCCTTTTTGTTAAATGAACTATTAGATTCTGTTTCAATTGTATAGTGTAAACAACAAGGAACAGCGCCAGATATAAACTCTTTGTCGTCCTGAGCACTGGAGGAATTGCCGCCCCATTTATGCCCCAATTATTTTAAAGTTTCGGAATAAATATACCTTATTCGTGATAACGCGTCATTTCAAGTTTTAAATTATCATTTAGAATTTATTAATGAGATTTGGCAATTTTAATAAACTTGATAATATATTTCCTCTTTTCCAAATATTAGCGCACTTAAAAATTTACACTAGCTCCGACTGCCTTTAGTGAAACTCACCACTGACTAGGAAATCTATTATTTAAAAAGACGCTTAGTCTGTGGTCTGTTTACGAACAGACTATAGACTGAAAATGTTTCCTTAAAATTTTTACAACGTTTTCTCATTTTGATTTTGCCATGAATTTTATTGTGAATAAAAAGTGTTTCCTAAAACTACCTTAAATTTCCATTTTAGAAGATACATTATTCTTTGTATGGAATATTTTCGGTTTCCATCCGATCCGCCAATCGATCTTCAATTCAGTTGATACAAAGCGTTAGCTCGCTTGGTTCGCTGCTGATTGATTCTGAAAATGTATATGTCGTATCCCAGTCACAGTATTGGTCATTTCATAATATATCTAAGCCAATATAATATGTACCATTCGTGGAAAAAATTAGTATATTCTCTCGAACGTTAGGATATTCCATCTCGTTTGTGTCTTTATACTGAAGGTTTATACAACAATTTTGTGAAATGTCCGTTACTGCGGTTCGGCTGCGATATATGGAGATTATAAGTGAGTTTATGACGGGGAATATTTGGGCGCAGGTTCAGCCCGTACGAGTGGGACAGCCCAAGGAACTGTATAGATGAGTCACCGATGATGGAGAATCAGTTCACTCTGTTGAACTCGCTGTGGTTCACTATCGGATCCTTGATGCAGCAAGGTTCGGATATCGCACCGAAGTAAGTCCCAATCGAGCTACAACCGACAGCTACAATGTTTCCACGTTAGTAATTAAAAAACTAAACGAGGGGCACGCAATAATCTTATCAGATATATTCAGATAACCGTTAAATCTGATTATATCCACTATGTAAAAACCGGAAATGTAGCTTTCAGTTGCAGTCGGATGAAGAACCCCCTTTTACTAATTAGTTTCAAAGAGACCACAGCCCTTTGTGAATTTCAAGCATCGGTAGTCGTCTAGAGCGACGAATTTAAATAGAGACGTGTCGGCAATTTGAACTAGCTTTGTTTCCACTATAGTTGGCTAAACACTTTGTAATTTAGTTGCTAATTAAACAACTAGCCCGGGTAATGGTACCAATATTGCACCCGTTTTAACTACTGTGCTTGTGTAGTATCCATAGCTTGCTGCATCAAAGTTTGGAATTATTAGTATTTAGTGTGTGATTTATTCATTTTGCAACGTATTCATATGGTTTTCATTATTAACAATTATGTATTTAAGCATATAAGATAATATTTCATTCGAACTTAACACTGATGTTTATAATACAATTGGCATTTAATTTCACATCATATGTAAAAAAGATTTTATCGAAGTATAACATGCCTAAATTTAATGTGTTGAAAACAGTCGTAAACATTTCTCAATCTGTTAATTTTGAAACTAAACGTTTTTTCTATAAACCAGGGCTGTATCAACACGAATGGTGGCAGGCATGTGGTGGTTTTTTACTCTTATAATGATATCATCTTACACTGCAAACTTGGCTGCTTTCCTCACTGTTGAGAGAATGGACTCGCCTATCGAGAGCGCTGAAGATCTAGCCAAGCAAACGAAAATCAAATACGGTGCCTTGAAAGGAGGATCTACTGCTGCTTTCTTTAGGGTAAGTTTAACAAAATAATAATAACATTAAAAAATCATGATATTGTCAGCTTACCAATAAAAAATACCATTTTAAAAAAAAATCATATAGAGAAATGATAAAACATTTTGAAACATTCGAGTCAAAGAAAAAAGAAAGAAATATTATTTTATAAATCTTATTTAAGTATGATATCACATACAATCACAAAGGGGTTTTCAAATTAATGACGTTTTTGCGAATCGTAGTCAATATACACCTCTGACATTCTAATCCAGTAACAAATAAGAGAGATGAAATGAGCAGCAAAAAATCCTGGCTTTCAGCTAAACGACTAGAAATAAAGGGTGGAAAATCACAAACTCGTACAGGTAATCGATAGCTGACCTTCACATAGCCTGACGCACGCTGAGCACGTAACATTATTGAGGATTTGTTCTTTACGTGCGTTCCTGATATTGAATGAACTCTCGAATAAGCTACTACATCGAGTTTTATGATGTTTCTATAAAGCCTTAAATGTTTTGTAATTAAAAGTTAACAAATTACAGATTTATGTTACAGAGGCCATTGCTTATTGATCCTATCTGCTGATATATTTGAGTGACCAAGTTGATTACGTTGTAATATTATGACGTGATTGGTGTTAAAACGTTAGTATTTATGCAATAAAAGCAACATAATGTTTTGTGTTATACATAAATAATATATATTTATTAGTAGGTATCTTCATTTTTATAAGGTAAAAAGGCATTATAACTTACAATTACTTACTCCAGCTAGGGTTATAAAAAATCATTAAGTTTTCTACAAAAGCAGTCAAATACGCAAAATAGTAACGAGAGAAATGCATATTTAACTATGGTTTCCTGGAGCATAATTTCCAAAATTTAGTATTTAAAAGCTTGAAGATATTGTACACTTATTGTTCAAGAACACATACGTGACAATATCATAACGACGGCACCTTTTACTGAAGGACGATGCCACACAACACGTCACATAAATATGTAATGTCGTTTAGAAATCCCAAATGATACGTGTGTTTAAATTGGTTATTAATAGCTATATTCTAAAATTTTGAATGTAATGCGTGGTTGCTTAGCTTGCTTCAGACCCGAAGTTATTTATCACATTTTTAGACCCAGAAAACCAAATCAAGCAGTTATATGATTTTGGTAGCATATTGTGAATAATTTCACTGAGGCTGTTGTTTTATTACTTTCCAATATTTAAGATGTTTGTATGATGGATGTTTGTAAAATTGAAGATGTGTGTGAGAAAAAAATAATTTTGTTAAGAATCCTTAAGATCACGATTAGATTTTTTCAATTCCAAATAGAAATTGTAATTTAAAATTTTTAAGACTAAAGTAGTTTTAACGTCGACCCTACAGCGAGCGCAGTCTTAGTTCATTAAACATTTTATTTCTTAATAAAAGCTTATTAATGTATTTTACAGGCGTAAACTTTACAGCTAAGTAATAAGTTATCTTAAATATACGATTTTAAACTTTTACCTCGTCGACTTGTTAGTAATAAAGTATATATACGATCTCTGCAAAAATAACAGCTACGTATAAACGTAAATATAAATACCGAATCATCAAAAATGATGCGTTGTTTACGCCGAACCATAATTATGCTTTCGTTTGATTGTCTTCTCATCACTCGACTGTTTGTCACGCAAATAATAGATTGTCTACAGTTTTTATATATAATGCCATCGGATAGAATATGGTAATAGTATGTCCATTTCCAAAATCATCTTATTTTAAATTTGAGCATCGTCTAGAGGTCAAGTTTAAATCGCTGCTTGATTCTGATATTGGGGTTCGCATTTTATAGTAAACCCAAACAATGAGAGCAGTGACCCTTAGTAATGTGCGATATTTTTACTTAGCTTGGAGTGACAAGACTTGAACTTGCAATCCAAATCAATAGATTTTGAAAAACAAAGATGATTTTGTGGGTGGCGTTTGATCAGTATTATGCCAGAGACGCAGAAGCTCTTAATGCTTACGTTTAATTAACATTCTTCATTCAAACCACATTTTTGTGATCAGATCATATAATTTCAGTCTACAGGCCACTAAATCACATCTCAAGGAATACAATTCTATATTACAATATACAACCAAAATATGTCTGTATATTCCAATATTTATTTCTAGCATTTATATTACTTGTTATAGAAAATAAATATAAGATTCCCCAAAATCAAATATAATATTGGCAAAATTATGTCCCAAGCTACAATTCCTACGTGAAAATAAGTAGGTAACTACGTTAACGTATGGTTGTTTCCCAGCTTTATGTGTTTTCTACTCAATCGGGTGGTCACATTTTCTAGGCTCGATCATCGCCTAGAATTCTTACGATCGTTTATATGTTGGATACACGCAATATATAAAAATATGAGGGCAGTGCCGTTCACTAACGTTATTTTATTGGGTCTGAATTATTATTCCATCGTGTTCAGGTATGTTATATAAATGATTCTTAAATACGTACCTACATCCACAATGTGGATAAAATTTATTGAGCACTTTCTCATTTCTTTGTCATTCATTTATGTTAAACTGAATAGAATATACATAAGATACTCTTTCCTAGGTAGCCCCCCATTATGGAATGGTTGCTCAGACAAATCCATATGCACTATCTTTCTAACATCAACACTAAAATTTGGCTTGTACATCATTATGTCGTACTGTTTCCTAATATTGAAAATGATATATTGATTCTGACATCAGTGTACGTAGGAGTCATTAGATATCACTTAAACGTGGAAAGCTGTGAACGTAGAATATTAGCGTCCAATACTTTGATCACAATGATTGACAACAAATTGCCTCATTTAATAATATGGCTTACATTGATGATGATAGTCTGTACCACTCTGGTCCCTTAATAACTGACTATGCGCAATAACGTTTACCTACATTTAAAATCCAAATATTGACAGTCGTATAAACACTAAATTAGTTATTATTTGATAACAATAATTTTCGTTAATTAGCTAGCGTATACATACGCTATTAGTTCTCTATTATTACAATTCCAAAACGTAATGATTTAGATTCCAATATAGGTACGCCTCACAGAATTAATAATACAGAAAAAGCTGTTATTATTAAATTTGTGGTACGCCTATTAAAATTTCATTCTTAAAATAATATTCATTTTCTCTTCTCTTAGGATTCGAACTTCTCAACATATCAACGTATGTGGTCGTTTATGGAGTCAGCACGGCCTTCAGTGTTCACAAGCAGTAACAAGGAGGGGGAGGAGCGAGTGATGAGGGGCAAGGGCTCGTACGCATATCTGATGGAGTCCACGACTATCGAGTACGTGGTCGAGAGGAATTGCGACCTTACTCAAGTGGGAGGGATGCTCGACTCGAAGGGCTACGGCATTGCTATGCCTCCGAGTAAGTGAATTGTTATGTTTTGTACTTGTTTGTTTGTAGAGCCAAAAAGGCCTTAAACTAGTTTTAGCTTTGAAAGCTAAAATTTCTAAAAAAGTATGTTCTCTGAAACGGCTGAATGGATTAAGGCGGGATTTTTTTGGCAGGTAGCTGATGTAATAAGGAAAAGCTAAGGCTACTTTTATTTGAGACAATACTATTTCTTTTGGAAAAATAAAGCAATGTGTTACGGCGCGGCGGCCGCGCGTCGCGTGACCTAACGAAGCGATTTTTGGGCCATGTTTTACTGCGGGGGGAATTTAATAATATTACGCGGGTACTTCTGTGAGGAACAGCTAGTTTCTAATATTAATTTAATCTTCTGTTTCGGTCCGAATATTTGTACTTGTTCTCATTATATGAATGAATCAATTATCGTTTTATTATTCACGACATAAATTACAGAATGACTTCAATTAATTAATGTTCAAGTGCTTCACTGAATAGTCATCCCGAACTTTCTAACCTAATAGTTAGATTGCTATAATTATAGATTATACAAGACTCCAGATTTAACACTGGAGGATTTTACCAATATTTAATAATAGACCTAAGTACTGAAAACCCTTTTTTTATTGAAACAGATTCCCCCTACCGGACAGCAATCAGTGGAGCAGTTCTCAAATTACAAGAAGAAGGAAAACTGCATATATTGAAGACGAAATGGTGGAAAGAAAAAAGGGGCGGAGGATCCTGTAGGGTAAGAAAGCAATTAGGCATTAAGCTTATATTTTTGTATGAAATTTATCAAAATATACTTTAAGGTAGACGTGAATACCTTCGTTGAATTTTATCAATAAGGGCTTTAACTGGGTTTTCCATTCGTCCAGTCGACCAGTCTACAGGATGCATCTTGTAATAAAACGTAATCTATGCAATAGCGTAATATTGGTAATATTCACCAAGAATTTTTAATTATTTTAGTGAATGTAAGTACACCGTTTCCGTTTGTCCCCATCTCGGAAAGTTTATCTCCTGGGCATGAGTTGTCGATTCCGATCTGGTGTTCTTTGAATAGGCTTCGGAGCCAGACTGACTGCAGTATAGAAAATTTGGCTAGATGAGTATTTTAGGTCGCCAGGCAGTCAATGTGCCTTTGTGGTTCAGCCCAAACGCTGGCCTATCCGACATTGTGCCCGGCGTGCTCTTGCAGCTTCACGCGGGAGGATCTAATGCTGTCACTTTCTAGGCCGCTAAAATTTAAATCTCTGTTTGCCTACGACACGTTTAGAATAAGTGTATAAAAGTTAACTGCCTCTTCGGTATAGTGGTCTTAACGTTAGTTTTAGATCGCTGCGTAATCAAAGTTTTGGGTTTGAATTCCGCTGTTAGACCACACAGTGAAAGTCGTGTTGTGTGATTTTTCAAAATTTGGTAAGGGCAGATGTCTGTAAAGGCTGAGTGACGTTATTGTCAAGTACAATCAGTTGGTTAGTGTCATCTACAATCTTAGGAAAGCAGTCATAAATCCGCATTGGGCCCGCGTCATGGTTTACGGCCCAATCGCCCCAGAGCTATGCTGTGTGGGATTGCTTATGCCATGCATTTATGGGAAGTGGAAAGCTGATAACGATGATATAACTATGTAGTCGTGAGAGCGTCGGTGGCTCAGTGGTGTGGACTGTCGCCTTCCTACCGGGAGGGCTGAGGTTCAAATCCCGACACGTACCAATGTATTTTCGAATTTTCGAAAATATATGTACGGTATCCGACGCTCTTACGGTGAAGGAAAACATCGTGAGGAAACCTTCACACGCCTGCGAAGAGATTCGAAGGTTGTGTGTGAAGTCGTCCAATCCGCACTGGGCCCGCGTGGACGACTAAGGCCTAATCACCCTATACGGGTAGGCTCGTGCCCCTCGGTGGGGTCGTTTTAATGAGCTGATGATGATGAACTATGTAGTTATTCCATAAAAAGAACGGAGATAAATGACATGAGATACGTCCAAAATCAAATGTATAGCGATGTTCTGGAATGAGAACGTGCAAATATCTGAATCGGACAATGTTATTCCCGTTTTCAGTGAGGAAACAAATGTTAAAACCACAGATTTCCCAATACAGGAGATGGGGCAAGCCGCGTTTAAAGTGCGACAACTGTAAGCTCAACGAGCATACACTGGCTACCAGTTTACGCTCTGTGAGACGAGTCAAGACGCACGAATATTAGAAGAAATTACCGTTATTTTCCAAAATGCTATCCTGTGCAATTGTAACATGCCATCATCGTAATGAATCAGTAAATTTACCAAGAAATATAATAACTTTTCACAGGTAAGAATCGAAAAGAAATTGCGACACTGGGACTGCCTATAAACTTGGCGGCTTGTCCAGTCTAATGTATATTCTGATGTCTGTGGTTAAAACCTTTAAGCAAACAATTGGGAACCAGTTTGGAAATGTTTCAATGGAGCTATTTATGAGCTAACGTCTGAAAGAGCAGCGTCACGATTCACAATGTTCCTTCGTATCCAAATAACGAGGCAGTCCCGATATACCCGTTACGTAACGACTTCACATCTTTTGACTTCTGATATTTACAATATGACTTTGCGGTAGCCAGATTCAACCTTTTTTACTTGATCGTCCCTTTTCATTGTTATAAGTGTTCGAACGTTTTCTTTCAATCTTTGTGATAGTATAACAACCTATCCATAACAAAGAAAAGAGATGTTAACTCTGAGTATAAAAGCAAAATAAAATACCTTCAAATTATAATGCTCTTGACCAAATAAATATTTTTGCTAAAATTGCTTACTACACGACACCAATAAATGACGCGTAAAATTCCTGTGTACAGAACTTATTTGATAAATGAACGCGGAAATTCCGAGAAATATCACCAAATTCTTAATGTTGGAAGATTAATTATACGTTCACGTGCAGCTTTCATCAGCTGGATCAAAGAAGAACTCATTTCAGCTTTATTAATAATGATTAAACTTGGCAAACAAGCACTGTATGAATACAAATAATATTTGTAACAGTAAAATTGTGCAAAGAGATCAGATCTAATTGTTCAAAATACGTGAACATTAAAAATGAAAAACTATTCGTGTTAAAATAAATAATGAGCGTCGGTGGCTCATTGGTGTGGACTGTTGCGTTCCGATTTTGAGGGTGCAGGTTTAATTTATATGTAAGTTTATGCGACGCTTTAACGTTGAAAAAAAACATCGAGAGAATACCTGCGAATCCACATTGCGCTCGCGTGATAGGCGATCTGACTGTGCCGTTTACTAAATGTCTTAAAAAATGTCCGAACTAAACTAGAAACAGTTGCATTAACTACGTGAGCATTCGGGTACATCCACATTCAACCACCAATTTTTTCTATTTTTTACGACCCATTTGGTGTAGCGGTTGAGACTTCAACTATTACACCAAGGGTTCCGAGTTCGATCCCTGGGCAGTACAAAAATTTGTGTGCATGAACATGTCTGTTTGTAATGGTCTGAGTATTTTCTTTGTATGTATGTATTTACAATAATAAAATGTATATATGTATGTTTATCCGTTGTTTAGTACACATAACACAAGCTTCACGCGTGACTTGGGGCTAGGTGGTGCTGTGTGAATGTCAGTGGATATTTATTATTTCTACCTACGAATTTTTTTTCAATTTTCTACCAGTAAGTTAAAAATATTCCACATTTAACCGGCAACTTAAATAAGGAAAATATAAAGAAAGTTCGTTAGGCCTAGAAAGTGGTTTATCTCAATAAGTTAAAAAATATTTATGCCCGAAGTAATGGAAAATTATTTTAAAAAGTACAAATACAAATGCTATTTACAAAAATAACTACATTTCATTTAACAATTTGGCAAAAATAAAAAAAAAACAAATGAAATACCTATTTTTTTCAATCAAAAAACGCGCCGGTCGAATATGGATTAGAAATCGGTAGAATGTGAAAAAAAAATACCGATAGAAAAATTGAGGGGTGAATGTAGAAATACTCGAGCGTTCTTCGCGTGGTTCGAAACAAAGACAGCCCGGTGAAGCAGTGAGCTGAATTCGACGCTCAGATCAATAGACTACACATCCATTAAATGTCCAATTACCTGTTCAGACCATTATGTATAATGTATTTTTCCCCCAAAGTAGCAGCAAGAAAGAATTTGAAATTATTTCAACAAATTTTGTTTTTATACAGGACGACACGTCGAAGTCATCATCGACAGCAAATGAGCTAGGACTCGCCAATGTTGGTGGCGTATTTGTCGTTCTAATGGGAGGGATGGGAGTAGCCTGCGTCATTGCAGTCTGCGAATTCGTCTGGAAATCACGTAAAGTTGCAGTTGATGAAAGGGTGAGTCATAAAACTTTTACAATATATCTTTTTAAATTACATGAGTTCCATATTTAAATTTCTTTACTTTTTTATCAAGCTTATTAAACTCCGAACGCTAGTCAGAATCGGAAGAATACAAAAATAAAGTAAATACCTACTTCTTAGGTTATGTTGGGGTTCACAAATGTGCTGGATACATGTATCTTTATAAACTTAGGCCAGAAATCTAAGTTTTGTAATCAGAAGTTAGCTACAAATCGTAGCAAGTCAATTTTTAACATGATTTGAACAGCAAAATTATTGTTAGTAAGTATTATTTCTGAAAGGTCCAGAAAGACAATAATATCAATTACGAAAACATTCTTCAATTCTTTTTTCTTAATTTTCGTCATCGGATTTTTAACAAAAGAACTTTACGAAATTTTTATTTTAACCTCGTCGCCGAGTGACACCAATGTGACATTGAATGTTTTAGAAGATTTTTCTTCTTCATTACCCGCCTTTTATAAGAGCAAACCGAGACCTGAAAATAAACTAGAATCTAATCAAAAGCTATTAATATAAAATATCTTGGCGAAATTTATTTTTTTTCTAAGCTGAGCTGTCTGAGCCTTATAAACAATAAACAGTAAACAGATTAAGTTAATTATATGATGTTTATTTATTTTCAATGATGTAAAAACGTATAGATTCATGATAGGCTCACAAAACAATCGAAAAAAGTGTTCCAAATGCAGTAACAGCATACATACACATATTTCAAATAGCGTACATTTACCTAAACAAAAGCCTACAAACTGTATTCTCTTTGGCAGTTCGTTTTTGAGGCACGGATGGCGTACGAGTATCTTTACATATAAAGAATATCATTTTTTATGTACCAAGGATTAGTATGGGAAGGGCATTTGTGTGTTAATAAATGTAAATGTGTGTGTACATTTTTAATTTGTTTAAATTAAAAATTATGAAAACAATGCTTTGGGTTACCCCATCTTAAGTTAAATTTGTTGGTATTTTCTATATTACTATATACCAAAATTCATTTTTGTGTTTTTCTTTTGTATTTGAAATGACTACCCATTTGGTGTAATAATTAGGAAATCTTCATGCACTCCTGCGAAGAGATTCGAAGGTTGTGTGTGAAGTCGTCCAATCCGCACTGGGCCCGCGTGGACGACTAAGGCCTAATCACCCTATCCGAACTCGGCACTCTTTTTCTGACTGTATTGTTTTAATTAATATTTCGCTTTGTTCTAGGTTTACTTTTAAAATAGGTAAAAGTAATTTTTATTTTTTATTAGAGATTAGCAAATGGTTTTATGTAAAACGCTAATGTGAAATTTTCACTGTAGATTCACTAATGGTCTATCAATTAATGGATGGTGTGATGCTAGATGGAGTAAGCAAATATGAATGAGCATATTGTATTGTAGTCAAATTACACGGTTTAACTTGCACAGTATTGGAAATGCTTAGGATTTGATTGTTTTAACAAATAGCTTTTTATTTTACAAATGCTGCATCTGGACGGATTCACCATAGAAGGAAGAGGTATAGTAATATTTGTATATTCATTTAATACTTATTTTAAAATAAAATCATTTTGCTCAGCAACATTTTCACTTTTATTCTTTCGTATATTTGTTTATTTTTCCTACTACATTTTACTTAACATTGTAACACATAGAAAGGTTATATCGATATAAAATAAATTCACAAATCATTCGTCAATTTAAACGTCTTTGGGCTAATTTTTATTCGTATAAATGTTTGTTATTGCTCATAAATCTGCAAAACACTACGTAGTAATTATATTTTGTTATCGTAATTATATATTTATCTAAACAAATCCATCGCGCTACATTTGTTTGAATGTATATAACGAGTAATAATTATTTTTACTGGTTACCTACTCTTATGTTTATATGAGTGTGATAGCAGTATTTCCGAGGTTTGTAGATTTGTTAGCTCTCTAAGTTAGCTTACTAAACAAATAAGTCGATAAATCGCCCTAACCTCACAGTTGGAAAGAAATAGAGTTTAATTTTATTGTTTGCAAGTTTTCTACATTTAGTCCACTCTCGGCCCTCAGCCCTTTTTATTTATGTAGTTGCATTACCATTTTGCCAATGTAAAGTTAAGGTATTAGAAATACTGTCAATAAATTTCGCTACCTTTCTTATTCTTCAAAGAGAAACACAATCTACATTTAAAGTAGTTATGGCGAGAGAAACAGGTTCTATTTTTAAGCACCCACTCCGCTTACCAAGTCTATATCTACTATACGTAATCTGTTAAAGCATCTCAAAGAATATCCTCTTACATCTGTAAAGCAGCATACATTCATCATTCTTTTGTTTCAATATATTTTCCCAGGCATCTCTATGTTCAGAAATGGCATCCGAGTTACGGTCGGCACTGAAATGCCCTAGCGGCGCGGGCAGTGGTGGACCGGCGGGCCCGCGAGATGGAGCTGGCTCGCCTTACCTACACTACGGTTCAGTACAAAAAGCCAACTACACTAGCGCCCGGACCGCCTCCTCGCCCCCAGCGATGTGTAGGCACAGACAATGAACCCAGTGAACGCAAACGTCTTCAACCCAACCACGTCGAAACGCATTCAGTTGAACCACCAGTGCGATTTTCCAGTCAACGCATCCACTTTAATCATTGCTGGTGATAAAGCAGTGGAATGTTGACGTTATTCAAGTAGAGAAATGTTAAACAGACTAAATCAAAAGACTGCTTGCTTGAAAATTTCAAATGGACATTATAGTAGTACGGCGTTCTGTGAAATGTAAATATTATGTAATTCATATCCTATCGAATACATCTACAGGATGTTGTGGATTATAATTATTAAAATAAATGCCAATTGTGTTATTAATATTAAAGATCTACAGTTTAATTTATAAGCTATTGAATGGAACAGTATTATATCAGGCCAAACTTGAAACTTGTGCCAATGTATTGCGAGATGATACTCGTTTTGTACGTAACTATTGAGTTTTCATAGGGATATTATAGAAATATTCTACGTGGGTTATCGATGTTTTATATCCATAATATAATATTATAATAGAATTTTAAATAAACTGTAAGATAAAATAGGCTTACTCATTAAAATAATTTCTAAAAATGTTACTGTTAAAAGGTTACGTAGTTACTGCAATTTTTATCTGAATGTTCGTATTGAAATCGATTAGGATTTTATTTAGGTTCAAAATTATTTATTGATTAATATAATATAACAAGGTTTTTTATCTTTTGTATATTCTTCTTGTAAATATAAATTTTATATATAATAAATGCCACCTGTAATAAATGCTTGAAAAAATAGAAAGCTGCAATATTGGCGTGATAATATAAATTTAGTTAACTTTAATGTAATGCCTATTTGAATGACACAAACTAAGTATCAAAATAATTATCTGAAATATAGTAAACGGTCCCAGCAACGGCGTAATAGATATTTGTAGTAATATAGGTTTGGTACACCTCGGATCCTCGGCTCTCAAAAAAAATTTGCTCATTGGTATCCACTGAACCCCTAAACATGGTGTAAACTGGGCCATCAGAATGATGTTATAACAGTTCAGATGATTTATTATTGCAATGGAGGTCGAGAGGAAACCAAAACTTGGCTTCAAAATAAAATCTACTCTTGTCCCGAAGGGCCGAGATTGGACTATGTTAGGGCATCCAGTGGACATTAAATTTTTTGGGGCCAAGGGGTTGAAAGCGTACAAAACCGACAAATCTTTAGAAGGATTATCACAAAATATTTGAAGAAATTAATAAGAAAATTATTGTGATACTCATAATACAAACAATAAATTCAAACAATCACAAGGACACTGAAATCTCGTTCTAGAAATTATTGTTTTAATAAATATGAACGATTTAATGTATTATTTACAAAACAGGAGTCACGTCTCTTTTGTAAAGATAAACACGTTTTTGTACAGATGATATGAAATGATGGGTTGGTGATAAAAAACTCACGACATTTAATTAATTATGAGCAACGTTAGCAAAATAGGAAACATTCGTCGATCCGAAAGAAAACTGCGCGTCTACTGGAAACCTAAAAACTGCATTACTTTGCACTTTGTATAATATGGTTTGTCAAGGATTCGACCACAATGGTAGTCTAAAAATTGGTACATAGCTCATTCTGTGCCAAATAGGAAACGAACTCTGTAAGATATTTTGTAAGTTAATATTTGGAAGCTGAATTAAAAATAATAAATTGTTTTATTAATAACACTGATCTTTTATTTACGTTTCCTTCTCTTCTCAGGTTTTTTTTAAATTTTCAATTGCTACATTAAACATTATTACAATTGCTGTCTAATTACTGAATAACGTTCATAAACCTCCAGGTTTAAGGTGACGGGATTAAGTTAATAAATACTAATATAAACAAACCAATTAAAGTTCTCATATAAAGGCTAAGTCAAAAAATTCAACTGCCCATTAATAATGAGCAAGTCAATTTTGTATGATTCTGTTGTATTAGTAGCTACATATGTCAAATTGTTGATTTTATTATTCCTATCGTGTGCTTCATATCAATATATCGCAGTAAAGAGCTTATGAATTTGGCGTCCTTGCATGTATTGGGTTCCAGCACTTCCAGCGCAAAGCTAAGATTTTATCCGGGCTCCTTGGACAACGGATCCAATTTGTTTCCAATTTCCAATTTGTTTACCAACGCAAGCGACTCGCAATTAAGCCATAGAACGACATGTGTCATGGAGGTACGTGTTAACATAGAAAAGACGCGTTAGCACAGTAAAATAATATCCTTACTTGATATAAATAAATATGTACCATATAAGATTATAAGATTCGATGGGGCTGACATGTCATTTCATGACTAAAACACTAAAAAATAAAGAATACAAAACAATAATAAACATCTGACAATAATATGACGTGGCAGAAGTTATTATCTTCTTTACACCATGGGTAGGCAAACGATCTGATGATTCATTGAAAGAAAGAGTACTGCCCCTGTATCCCAGAAGGAGTTTCAGGTGTGCAGCAGACAATCAAAAGCAAGACCTCAGTCTCAATTTACAGGCCGCTTTTCTCCCAAACATATACTAGGTTAACCTCTCCGCAACGCTCTAAGCTGATGGTTGAGTACTACACTGGGACGCCCTCAGCGTTGTTGTGTATTTTTTTATAGCTAAGAGCCATTTGTGCTGGCCAGTTGCCTGGTGAAGCTGTAAAGGCCATCTACGGCCAACCGCCTTTAATTATGCGAAACATGTTGAACGCTATTTTTATGTTTACCTAACAATTTCAAAATTATGTAACGTGTTTCTAGTTAATAATCTTGTAACAGCGAATACTCATTCCGAAAAATGCTAGCCGGCAAACGCTGACGGCGGCGGCAGGGATTTAGCTAGTTTTTTTTAAAATAAAAATTGGTCAAAATCGGATAAAATTATAATATCAGGTTATCCTGTGGCTTATAGGTTATTAGCAATAACTGATCCTAGCATCATGGAAACAATCGAAGAAAGCGGAAAAGATATGAATCACAGAATTACGAACGAGGTTTATTCACTGTTATCGTTATATTTTATAGCCACATGAATCACTCAGATAAGCCAAGAATTAACTTATAATCAAGACAAAGCTATAGCTTGATAGGTGTGATATTTTACGAGCAGCCTATATAAATTACTGTGCCCACAAAGTACAGTGCCCCTCGTATAAAAGTTGTAAAACAGTCGTCTAGCGGGGTTAACTCATTTACCTGCTGCCTTATCTTGTCTTTTATTACTACTTTTATGTTTTCCCCCGAAACATATCTTTATTCTTGTAATTATAATAGTTTCAAAGCTTAATTTTATCATAAAAATAATGAAGTTACTATGTTCTCACACGGGAACAAACTTTTAATAATGTAGGTACTCTATCCTCAACTTCACCTGTGATTTAGCCAAACCTTTTTTTAATCAATTGAGTCTTTATACTAAGACACTTGAATAGTCAATTAAAAAGTAGTTAAAAGGTAGTGTGGATCTACCACCGGCTCAGACAGTTAAAGAGACCGCTCAGTAGAATACTGAGAAGACCCCCCAAACATCCCAACCGATTTTAACCCGACTCGGTAGTCGGGTTAAAATAGGTTGCGGTAGGAGGGTTATGATTTTCAAGGGTATGTATGCATGATTTCTATGTTTCCTGCTGCGGCCTTAAAGGATTGACGGATTATAGCATATGAGGTGACGTTAGATTTGTTACTTTTAAAACACAAAAATTCAAAATGACGAATTTGAAATGTGCATATTGGACGTTTGATTAAAAAAATATCCAATCCTATCTAATAGGGTATCGTTGAATAGTTCTCTTAAAATAGTACGTGTACCAATATCGTTTTTCAATATAACGCTGTATTTACGAAATATTGAGCTTCTAAGTGATAATTTTTAAAAAACAGAAATCACAGTGCTCTGAGCTGTCGGAAATAATATCTATTAGTTAACTAAAACGTCATAAATAAAAAAAACATCATTTAAAAATTAACAAAATATCCGGGCTGCTATAAATATCCATTGTAAAAGGAAAAACAGGCCTTACCATTTAATACCGAATACAAACATTATATACTTTTTAAGGTATTGCAGGCGCGAGGCAATCAAATCCTCAATACCTTTTCAAGACTCAAATATACATATAAAGGTATAATTAGTGTAGTTATTGAAATACATTTTATTGTTATTTGTTTTCATCTTTCAGTGGGTATTTATCACAGCTTCACCGCGTATGTACCGAACGCCACCTTATACTCATGGGCTTTCAGTCTAACAAGTCAACCCAATACGGACTTATTCATAAACAATACAATATTTGGACTGCAAATTCAATTTGCTGTTTAGGTATAGTGAAAAAATCATTCTTTAAATTTATATCTGATTAAATTAACCATCTTCACAATTTATTTAAGTACTTTATTTAGGTAAGGTTAAGATACGCGTTACATAACGCAAATCTAAACAATGGAGTCGTGATTGCACGAATTACTCTAAACGCGGTACCGTTGTCTCGCCCGGGGCATAAGGATATAACATATTTTGTTAAGCTAATGAACGGGTGAGGGCTTTGTTATTAAAGTATATTTTGAAGGTTTCACGTTATACATACTTCTGGCAAAGTTTTGATGTAAAGCGTACGACGTGTGTACTAAATTAGAAAAGTTTTCTTTACGACGTAGTTGTTTTTTTTAATAATTGTATTATCAAGGATATAACACACCTACAGAGTTAGTACGAAGTCAGCCTGTGTTTATATGATAGTACCAGCCCAGAGAATTTATTGTAATATGGAAATTCAAACTTAGTAACCTGAAACTGTAAATAATATAAAGGTCGCGAACTATCTGCAACTTAACGCTACGAAAAGATATACGTATTTAAGGATAATATTACTTTGAATATAGCACAGATAATATAATATATTATACTTGTTTAGGCAAACATTTCGGAAAACAAACTTCATATTGGTCTTAAATGAAGTATTGAACAAACAGTACGTACATAATATGTATAATAACTTTAATAAATTTTAACATTAATATCATGCTATTATTTTATTATACAAGTGTTTTTGATGAAACAATTTACTAAATCTTTACCTTACCGCTCGCTTACCGCGCGACATTGTCAATACGTCTGTGTTAAATTTAAACAAATTAATTGGTAATGAGTGCTTTTGATAATCGAAGTCTACTTATAACGTAAAATATACCGCTTATTCTCACTGTGATATATATCATTTCTATTTTTATCACCGATTTATAGTGATAATCACATGTAAAGTGTTTTGTGCTGAGTAATAACTGTGACCGAAGAGTATCGTTCATAAAAACGCGTAAGTGTCACGTCCTGCACGGCGCTTGAGCCCTTTGGACGGTAACTTCGGCTGGCTAAGACTAAGTGAACGACGGCTGTTAACATTATTTATATTTATTTGCCGCACCACCTGCACTTGTCATTTCTACCTGTCGCATAGTTGTTTGGTGCTATTTGCTGCATTTGTATGGTGCTGTTTGCTGCATTTGTTTGGTGCTATTTGCTGCACATGTTTGGTACTATTTACTGCAATTGCCAAGTCTAGCACAATGGATTGTAAGACATGTTTTGAAACTATAAAGTCGGATGACATAATGGAATGCTCGGCATGTCATGGCGCATACCACTACGCTTGCGTAGGATTAAAGGAAATTGAATCTACCTATGAACAAGATTAAATGGAAGTGTCCTGCATGCAAATCAGGAAAGAAAAAGAAAAATAATAATAGTCCTAATACACCCCGCTCGGAACCTAGTTCGACGCATTGTATCATAAATATCGACGCGAATGCAATCATGGAGCATTTTGATAATAGGTTTAGTACGTTGCAATCAGTCATTGATTCTCTAAAGACTGATGTTAATGACCAATTAATGAAACTTTCAACCACTGTTAACTCATGGGAGACTAAAATGAGTAGTTTTGCAACGACGATTGTATCAGTAACTGCACAAATGTCTAATCTCAAGGATGAGAATGATAAATTAAAGCAGGAGTTAGATCATCTTCGATTAAAGGTGACAGACATATCTGACTACAATCAGCGCAATGAACAATGGGTTCGTCGGTCAAACATACAAATTAATGGGGTCCCTGAGAAAAAGGGCGAGAACCTTTTGGTCACCATGGTTTTATACCGGGACGATCGGCAGAATCCAACTTGTGTGAGTTTTTGGATTTGACCTTAGAGGCTATTGAGAATGGGTACCAAGTGGACGCGGTGTATACCGATTTTTCCAAAGCGTTTGACAAAATATCCCATAATCTTTTAATCATAAAACTTGAAAATATCGGTATACATGGTAATCTCTTGAGATGGTTAACTTCATATTTACGCGAAAGATCCCAGGCAGTAGTGGTTAAGGGTTATACTTCAAGTTTTGTACCAATTACATCCAGTGTACCTCAGGGCTCGCATCTCGGTCCTCTTTTTTTAAATATATTTATCAATGACATCTCGCATTGCTTTCTTAATTCAAAAACCTTATTTTATGCTGACGATGCAAAGATTTTTACTTTTGTTAAATCTGAAGAACACTCGCGGCTATTTCAAATAGACCTTCATAATTTTGTCACACTTTGACGTTTTCCAGGAAAAAACATCCTATTATGTACAATTATAAATTTATTGATATTTCAATTAAAAGAGTGACTGAGGTCAGGGATTTGGGGGTACACCTTGATAATAAACTAGATTTTGCATCACATATTCAAAAAACTACTGCTAAGTCCTATAAAATGCTGGGTTTTTATTCTGCGACAGTCCAAGGATTTTAAAAACATTGAAACTTATATAATGCTGTATAATTCTTTGGTAAGAAGCCATCTAGAGTACGCATCTACGGTATGGAATCCTAGTTATATTAAATATATAGAACAGGTCGAGAGCATTCAAAATAAGTTCCTAAAAAGACTAAGTTACAAATTTAAGGTCCATTTAACGCAGCTTCAGTCACTGGAATTACGGCGTGAACACAGGGACCAGGTGTATCTGTTTAAGATCATTAATAACTGCATAGATTCTTCATTTCTTCTTAGTCGTATTTCATTTAGATGCCCTAGGTTATGTGCTCGTTCCAATGCCATTTTTTCTATTCCCTTTTGTAGAACAAATTACTCAAAGAACAGAGTTCTAATTCGTGCTTGCAATACACATAATACACATTATAATTATATCGATATTTTTAACTGTAAACTATGTGTATTTGTTTTATATGTTTAAAAAGTTCACCACAATTGAGTACCTTCTGTATGAATATGTTTGTTATTCATATAAATATACATAATTTTATTATAAGAAAGGAAGATATAGGTTCCTTTGTGACTTCAAAATTTTAAGTATTTTTTATTTATTTTTTTGTATTAGTCTTTATTTGAAAAATGTGTTAATGCATTTGCATCAATGCAACAGTGAATGTAAGCGGTTTTTAAATGTTTGTTACACGATCAGTTCAGTGTCGAAATGAACAACTTTAATGATATAAGTCAATCAACTTCGATATGCAATACTTAACATTGGAAACTTTTTTGGCCAACTGTGTTGTTTATTTGTTTTTAGTCATATGTTAAATTAAGGCTGTATGTTTCTTTAATTAAATAAATAAATAAAAAAAATCATTTTAAAGAAATGATTTAATATTTCGCACTATTAATTTATTTTGTAACTGAACAAAATGGAACAAATAATATTACATGTTAGATGTATTTTATGCCTGCAAACTTAGATGTTATATGTATTTTATCACTGAAATAATTATTATCAGTCGAAATACAGGTAAAATAATGTGGAGTTCAACTCGGCAAGCATTACGTTGGTACTTCAATTAAGGTAAATTGGCAGGCAAACTGGAAACTAGAAGGTCCCAGGATTCGTGCTGAGTCTGAGTAAATAATAAATAAACTTTCGCCACACCAATTACCTAGTTCCTTGCGAGTACTTAGGTTGCAAATAATCTTACTACAAAGCGTACTTTTATTGTACATGTAAAGTATAATTATTCCATAATATTCACGGCAATCCATTATCAAAAAAAAAATCTGCTCTCTCATATTCAAGATGAACGCAGTGCTAGGACTGCAGTATATTTTGATATTTAGTAACACCAGTCTGAAATTCAATGTGGTCTTGAATTAAATATAGTTGTAAGAGGACGTACTAATAATACTTTTGTAAATAAGAATTCACTGATTTGTTTATCAGTTTGCTTAGATGATAAAATTAGTAATACAAAAAACTACTAAAACTCTATTAAATAATAGCCGATACCACTAAATAGTAATGTAATATACTTCCAGCTAACAGCTTAAGATATAATAATTTACCCTCATGTTCAAACTTTGCTTTCTATTTCTAGAAGTCATTTTAAAATTGACACTTTTTTATTGTTGATAACTTTTAATGTGCCTACTGTCGACGTCAAAGCCCCGTGAATATTGGAAACATAAAAAGATATTGTGTTTCTTATATAACGTTTAGAAGGATCGGGACCAAATTACGACGCCGATAATAATCGGATCCTATCCTCACGCTGCATGGCGAATCCTCGCCATTCCTTCCTTTCCGGAAATTCAATATTTAATTTTGAATAAACACATTTTCATTATCAGTGTATACTTTGGTACTTACCACTTTTACGGTGATCCTTGTGTTCATTTCTTAGAACAAATAAATTATAATTTAAAATATTAGTCCAAATGAGAGATTTATTTAAATATTACCAACGTTCCAGACTTTGCTATGTCGAATAACAAAGTCTCAACAATATCAGCCTGCCTGTAGGAATTCATGACATTTTGTAAAACTCCTTAACAAATAAAAATAAAATTACTAACGATATTCTGCAGAACAGAGTCACAACACCGTCAAAGTATATTACTAGCGTTAGGAGGAACACCACGTAATGAGGCTATTAGGCTCCTTGTTCCTCCTAGACCCGAGTAAACATGCAATAGCTGAATACAGCCAGCGTGCCATTTCCAAAAACTTGCATCGTACTCAAATTAAAAATCATTTTTTTTTTTAATGGAATGAAAACACTTTTTTTTTTAATGGAATGAACTTGGTAATAAAACTGATGTGAAACGCTTATAATAAAATTGAAATCTGATCTAATTCCGTAACTACTGAGATATATAGTCGAGACAATTATTTGATAATCCCGAATGGCTTAGTCATGACGAAATTCTATGTGGCCTAAGCATATTTTTACTGTCTGTAAAACACAATGAACCACACAATGAAGAGAAATAGGTATTGAATTCAGAGTTCTGAGATTAATAAGTATGATCTCAGTACTCTCTAACGACACAAAAATGGATCACGACTGATCAATTAATTTAATAATGCCTCCCTCCGCACAAAGTCAGTCAAACCTATAACGTAGAATAAAAAAATGATTGCAAACTGAAAAAGCTCTTAGTGTACCTTTTAGCCGTATCGAGCTTTAGCTAGCGAGTTGCAGCAAGAAATTGGCGAAGCGTTTTGCATTTAATCGCAACAAACTGTGTAAATATACCGTCTGATTCTCTTTATACCACATGCTGTGTTTTTAGTTACAGAACCTGTTCTTTAGGCTATGGCTTAACCGAATGATGGTAAAGTAAAAATGTTTAGTTTGGTCATGTTGAATAGCAGTACTTATAATGGTTTTACATAAGTCGAACTTACTTTAATTGAATTGTCTAAGATGAAAATTATATTTTAAGTATCGGAGAACCATACCTTGGACAAATAGGTCGGTTTTACTGAAGTGCTACAGCCTTACAAAAAACCAGCGCGAAACAACGCGCGCATTTTGTTTTGTCGAAAGTGTGAGGTAACCGTTGCCCTTAATACCACCTACCATACTTCTCAATATTTCCTTACCGGTCTCCTTTTTTTAAGGTCCAATCGAATAAAAAAGACGTTCTCTTCTATAAGCAATGGACAATATTCTAAGCATTGATTTACCAAAATATGTTTGACCATCCCAATACTTGTCGTTTTTGTTATCAAACTAACATATTGTTTGGACCAGGCTCCCCTGGGAAGGTCGAAAAAGGTACGACTTTGAATCCAGTAAGAAATATTATTACAGTGATTAATAGGCACTTTCAGTTTTTTACAATTTGGTTGAAATGTAGCAGGTTCGTTGTAAACTGGGTTGAAATAGAATCTGTAACGCTAATCACAAAATGTATGGTATCTGAATACCTTATCATTATATAATCCACATATAGAAACCTTTCTTTTTTGAAACACGAAATTGTATCATCGTGACCAATGAAATATCTTTTCTATCGTTGTGTGGTGTTAACCTCGAACATAAATATAATATCATTTCTTTTTCAGTCCATATGACAAAACAAAATATACAAGCGCTCTTTTATTAGCAAGAAATAAACAATTCGTACTTCCCATTGTAAGTCCACTGAAGGAGCTCATTATTTATATTATATATATATATATATATATATATATATATATAGCAGTCTATTTTTTCCGTTTTTTTCTGTGACCAGTTCATTGCACATTCAATTTCGTAAATGCGTTTCAGGCTATAAAAACTATATAGCCATATTTTTTAATGCAATGTTTAAATGCAATAAGGTTCAGAGTCCCGTAATACTTAAACCCACACGCAACTTCTGCCTATATCGTAACCCCAAAAACGTGCATCAACACCGCGAACATGCGACAATCGCTCTGAGCCCATCCAATTTATAGTATTTCCATGGAAGAATTGTCGCCACTCGGTTCCGTTTTATCGACGCTGCGGGACTGCTGGCAAACTAGTTTGTGTCACTTTACGAGCTATGGCTAGTTGATGTTACTAGTTGGCACCAGTGAATTAGATCCAACATTATTGATCGATGATACACTGACTTCAGTCGTCACATTGAACTAGTGAGTGATTGGCATGTATCATAATACATTGCCAACTGAATATTCAAACCTGCATATTGATAGACTGACGAAGCACCATTGTATTGTATAATCGATCACTGATATTTCTGTACACCGCAGAATCAATATCGACTAGGCACATTCAAAATAAATAAACATAGAATATCAAACATCCATACAACGCCATCCAGCACCATATACGTTACGTTACTCTTCATACGCATCATCAGCGCATAATTACCTATACTAGACGGTAACCTAGATACTGAGTCGTCTAGGTTGGTACCACCGCAGTGCCAGATATGGTCCCGTAAAACAGGAGTGCCATGCACTTTTTGTTTCGGAATGAGAGAGGGGGAGAGAGAGGAACTTAACATCTGTTGTCTTTGTTGACGGGCGCAGTGCGGGATTGATGGGGAATAATAACTGTCTATTAGTTATTTGTCTCTTTCAATACCGCTCTGTCATGGTAAGGCGTATCACTTACCATCAGGTGAGCGTCTGGACTGTCCAGTTCACTTCGTAACATAAAAAAACGTACGTCCACACCGCGGGGCACGAGCCTTCCCGTATAGGTTGCATAGTCCTTAGTCGTCCATGCGAGACCAGTAGGCCTACGGATTGGCCAACTTCACGCACAACCTTCAAATCTCTTCGCAGGCGTGCGCAGGTTTCCCACGATGTTTTCCTACACCTTAAGAGCAACGGATAAACGTACATATTCGATTTCTTATATATATATTCGAAAAGACGTGGTGGGATATGAACCTCCAGATAAGAAGGCAACAGTCCACATCAATGAACCACCGACGCTATCATATTACTCTTATTGCTTTTTAATACTTATTTAAAATAAACAACACTTATACACAAACATACTTGTTTATGCACACATTTTTTTAACATGGTGTTTGAACCAGTGACTTTTGCTGACTTCTCAATGAAATGAAGGAAAGTGTTTATTCAGTTTAGGTCCTTACAGTACACTCATGAATGTCAAATAAAGCTACCACTGGTTCGGAAGGTAGTTTTCCACTGAGAAGAATCCAGCAAGAAACTCAGTAGTAACTATTTTCAAAATTTTTGTGTTCCACTTTTTCCTACGCCACATTTAACGCGAACAGGAAGTGTTATGCACCGCGCTTAGGTAGTTATTAGATCTGACTATAATAAATAACGATTGCACTACTTTTTAGTTACAAAGAGTACCGTTAAAGTTAGTTTTAAAAAAATGAAATGGTATTTCTATTATGAATAGTTTCATTATAAATTTAAAAAAGTGTCGGGTTTGTGTTTTAAAGCGGAATGTGAAATTAGGTATATTTGAGAATATTTGCTATTAAGATCCGATATAAGATCAGCTTCTAGATAGGAGAAAACTGAGATTTATTATTGCAAAAATTTAGATGATAACAACACTTGTATTTTGATTACACAAAATTTCATTTCGACATTCAAAACCAAGCAACGACATGAAAGCGCTCATGAAATGAACAAAAAGTACTGCAAAAAAGAAAGAGGATTCACTTTTATATTCAGCATTTCATGCAACTGTATCGTTATGTTTGCAGAAGCCGGTATTTAGCATGAATTAATGGCTGCCCAGTAATCGCATTACAGTGGTGAGCTGGACTCACGAAAAGGGCCGCAAGTCTTACATTTTAAATTTTAATTAAAACCGCGCCTGATGAATGTGGGTCTGACAAACAATTTTTAATGACCCTATAAAATTTTGGAGGACTACCCATCTCAAAGTCTTGTTTCTACTTTCCGATTGTACGACATAAATTGAAAAACGGATTAGCAACAATTTTTATGTAAACTATTTTCTAATTTTATCTAGGTAGACATTTCACAAAATCTCCAAATTGACGTCTCTTTAAGTTACAGACTGGTGCTTTTAATTAAAAACTTACACATAATTTGCTTGAAAATATCATACATTATAGGGGCATCTTAATTGAATAGAGGTATAAAAGTACAACAAAAGCGATTAAAGACACCAAATGATTCAAAATAAAAAGCACACACCAACTTTTCCACGCCAAATCGTTACAAATAACAACGCTATAAATTATCTCCGGGCTGTTTACAAAGTAACAGTGTAATAATATATCGTCGCGTCGGTTCGAAAATCCTCCATGTTTGGTGCACGAGTCCCGCGATCAGCCATCACTGAAAGGTACTTTAAATGCAAATCACAACGAAGTTGAGCGCGCTGCATTGCAAGCTGGTTATCCACAGTATTATGTTCCCAGATGATTTGCACCTCATGTAATGCAAAAATAAAATAGGCAAGCTGCCCAAACGCTGGAATAAATTACTTGTACGCATTCGCAAGTCACGTGGCCAGTCCATCGTAACCCAAAAGTTTGCAGTAGCTCGTGGGTTTTTAGTGACTTTTGACTGAAAAAGATTAGAACGGTTCAATACTCTGGCATCTCCAGTTAACGATAAATTTATAATTAAATAAAACCGATTAGAATGAATCTACTAATTTTGCATATTTTTCTTCTTCCTCTTGAAGAAGAAGTGATCGCCATTTCACATTACATGTGAATAACAATTAATTATCAGAAAAGTTTTAACCATTCACATTTAATTTTTTTTTCCGTAATAATAGATATTTTTGAGTTCTATGGGGTTTTTGCAAGGTTTTAATTCGTGAAGCTATGTCATCTCCAGTTTTTAGTTTGATTTTCATTATTTATAGTTCCGTGGTTTATGGAACTGGGTGACGGGTAACTTAAGGCCGTGATGGTGAACGTAACTGTGCGTTTTTTTCCATTTCGTAAGCACATTTGTAGGATTAATGATACTGTAATCTTATAAAATACCAATAATATGTTATCAGTGTAATGGTAGCTAAAGTATTGACACTCGTACAAACAACACATTTTTTGAACCCTTTCGTACGACAGGAAACCAGACACAATATAAAATCAGTTGTTTCTGACGCCTTTGATGTCGTTCAAAGAGGGGCTTTTTTATGTAAAAGTTAGTAATTAAAGTCTTTTTTTTTTCATATTTATCAACTACGTAATATTTTTTTAAGGATGGTAACAATATCCTGATGATATTAAACAAACTATCTTTTATAGTGTGCACACTGCTAGTGACTCGCATTTCTTTTATGTGAGTGAATTTTTATAACGCATGTACAACATAACATTGAACAACATTTTATAGGGCAGGTACGAGCATGTTGCTCTATCGCCTTTCATGCAAAACATGTACCTACACGTGGAGAAGTTTTATGATAATGGCAACGTAAATTTGATATGTATTTCAAATTTTCAACTTTATTTTTATGTTATAAAGTGTACAGGATGTTCAGGACGCTCACCTGATGGTAAGTGATACGCCTTACCATGTCAGAATGGCATTAATTGAGACCAACTGATAAACAGTTATTATTCTCCATTAATGCCTCTCTGCGCCCGACACCCGAGACAACAGATGTTAGGTCTCTTACTCGTATACCCGGTAATTTTCCTAGCAAAATTCTCTAAATAAGTTTGCTAAATCGCAACACTAAAAAAAATATATTATTTCTGATTGGTTTGTGCTATTCTTATTATATATATTTCTATCTAAATTGTTCAAAATTATGATCACCTCCTATATCAGGTTTTGGAACTAGGACATCTAGCATTCAGGATTGATTCAGCCTTTTTAGGCTTCAGGTCATTTCAAAATTAAATTTGGAACTCTATAAGGACAGGTGACATTACACAAAGTATTTTACTAGGTGGTAGACTCTTGTAGGTCGTCTAGATAGGTACAACCGCAGTGCCAGATACCGTCCCGTGAAACAGAAGTGCTATGCAATTTTGTGTTTCGGGATGTGGGCACTGTAGGTAGTGAAATTACTGAGTATAAGAGGTATCTGTCTCGGGTGCCGAGCACTGTGCGGCATTGATGGAGGATAATAACTGGCTATCAGTCGTTAAGCGTATCACTTCCCATAAAAAAGAATACCTCCAATACATACCTCATATTTGGAATTGTAAATGCGCATACTTTGGAATTCATACCTTGCATTAAGGAATAAATCACATGTTAGAAACAAGCGTTGCTTACAAAATTGCACTGAAGTATTGCTTTTTACGTTATTTGTCTTACTTTACTGCGGGTCGTAGTTTATGAGAGCGAAAGCTCCCTCTACCTTCCCCCTCGAGCTATATCTCCAGACTTCCGTTATAACTTGACAATGCTTCATGTGATTCCACGCAAGAAGCCCGAGCTGTAACTCGAGAGAAGACTGAAATATTAAAGATATTTCATTTGACATATTACTGGGTAACTACATTATATAATGTCAAGCACTGAACAGAAGCCTACGCATTATTTAAGGTATAACAATTTAATCATGATTGATATAATTATTTCAAGTTTTTTGGCTTTCCGTTACTATTTTAATTTAATACTTTTTATTTTTGAGTGTATTACTATTTACCTTCATAAGGCCTTTTTGAGCCCAAAATTAGACGTTGCTTATGTCCTGTAATCAGCCAGTCACTCGACACGAGTTATGTAATTTTTTTAAACAATATTTATAAAATTGTTTTTGATTAATCATTAGCTATCTTATAGTTAGTATGAGCACTCACATGTGTTCAAAATCATTGTATCTGAGTGAGAGTCGTCAATATAAATTTAATAAATTAATAAATAAAGTCGTATATAAATCCTAACGTCACGGTCATTTATAAAATATACCTATTCTATGAATAACTCTGCTCATAGTGTTCAAAATCAATGTTATCTTAGATGAGAGTCAAAAAGGTCGCATATAAATTTAAAATATATAATAAATCTTATTTGACATAGTGATGAGAATCACAGATAATTCCGTCATTCGGTCATTATATAATATAGCTACTCACCTACAGTTGTGACTTGAATGGAAAGCGTGTAAGCTCATATCAACGAATGACTGATCACAAAAGCTCTACTTTTAACTAAGCACTATGAAGAATATATATCTGTACTTTGCAATGCTAATTGCATTTCTCGCGACGGCTTCTCGGATATAGGTCATAAGACCTAAATATCACTGACAAGTACGAACCATTAACATGCGCTCAAAGTTAACAAAACCACCTTGGAGGAGCCTTCTATGAAAATTTAAGATGGCAGATGGCCAACTCATCTGTTGCATTATTACGCCAACAGATCCTGGAAGCAGGTTGAGCAAATTCCTAATGACGACTTAATTTATCGAGCGCTATCGGCCACAGACCGAATTGCACAGCGAAATCTACGTGCCCCATAGGCACCATTGTACGTAGTGACATCCGGATGTTATGTTAGCGAATTAGTGCAGCACCGAGCATCTGAGAAGTGGAACTCCAAACACCGGTGGGCAACCCATCGCTTGCATTAGGTGAGCTCGTTTAATGACGTCAATCTACCAGGGAAACTACACTGGAGGCGTGGTCCAGATAGCTGTCTTTAAGAAGGATGATAAAAACTCTCTTGAAGGAATTATAGATCGATAGGTTTTTGAATAACGTCTATACAATTTCACAACCAGATACGTCGTGGCGTCCGCTTCTCGGATTGTCCAAGAATACGTTTAAGTTAAACGTAATTCCTATCGATTCTCCGAAATTGTGCCGGTCAAGTTTTGGCCCAAGTGGCCAAGACTTGGCCAGGGAGGCTAGTAGGAGTTCATTTGGGCTGGGCGGCATTAGGCAAGTTACATCAAATCTTCACGTCGACGATTCCGCAACACTTAAACAAAAATCTTTGAGAAATACGTCCTACCCCATACCAACATACGCGATAGAACCATGAGAACACGGACACTGGACGTAAACGCTCATGCTGGAGAGCCTCTTATAGAAACAATCAAAAATAGTATGTATCGCAAGGAGACACTAAAAATTAACCGAACAATAAGATCGCCAGATGTAGCAAAACACTGAAAAGTAAGGCCCAAGTGCCGTAAGGTATGTCACGAACAAGAACGATGACCGATAAATGCAGCGTCGAAAGTTCTGGAGAGGAGAAACACGCGTACTTGGGCAAGACAAGAAAGTAGATAGGAGCCACTCTGGCCCGTGAAGACCGCCGACTTGTCGAAAAGTCAGTGAAGTGGACCGGTGAATACTGAACCAAACACGAGAGCACGAATACCCTGGCGCCCACAATGCTGAGGAAGAGACGCAATGTCCAGCAGTGGACACATAGTTGAATAGATGAGGGAAGGGTTTAATTACACCATTTCTTGAAGAAGCGAACACCACCACGCCATTGCTCCTCAACGCTCTGCGTCGCACATCACCGATCCGGAATAAAGGAGACCTTTCCTGAAGGTCTAGCACTGGC
>PQWD01001762.1:0-33973 GCA_019425675.1 Leucinodes orbonalis | reverse complement strand
AAGTTTAAGGTGGCAAAGAAATACATCCATGTGCAGCCATAGACAAACCTGTCATAAGTTAGCGTCGGTCAGTTTTCGGCGTTTGTGTTTTTTTTCTAGTTTCGTGTTTTCTTTGGCGGCCCGTTTTATTGGGACCAAATGACACAACAGGTGACGTTGTGTTTTCTGTTTTTTTTTCATTTCGAATTCGTTTACGAGGGGCGGGAGAGAATTGTTATACATTTTATTGCGTGTCTGTATATCGTGCGATGGTATCAACGTGAAGTTAATTTGCTGGTTTTTGATCACAGATGTTGCGATAGAGACGTTTATACCCATGCAGTTGTAAATTGTTGTTGAAGAAATGCTACGTTTTTGAGTCGAACCATTGGCTTAAATACAAAATTACGACCACTTACATACCATCAAAATGATATAAGTATTTAATATTAAAATGATTCAGAATGAAGTTTTTTGAGACTTAGTTATAGTTAACTTAATTGCTTTGAATATATGTATTATCTAGATTCATCATTAAATTATGTACATATATGTTTCATGTCTGGTTAGTATTTATATTGATATATACTTACATAAGAGAGCGACTTACATAGGTACAAGTATTTATAATTATTTAATTAAAACTATTTTTTCTCTTATGAATATATTAAATCTAAAAAGTTAAACAAATAAAAATTGATATTTGTGTCCCACCACTCCAACCTACCTATTTATTTCTGTTTAAACAATAAATACAAGATCATCGGTAGCGCATTGGTGTGGACATTTGCCTTCCGATGTGGAGGGTGTAGGTTCAAATACCGCTACGTATCAATGTTTTTTCGTAATAATATGTACGTTGATCCGAGGTGGCTCAGTGGTGTGGACTGTCGCCTTCCTACCGGGAGGGCTGAGGTTCAAATCCCGACACGTACCAATGTATTTTCGAATTTTCGAAAATATATGTACGTTATCCGACGCTCTTACGGTGAAGGAAAACATCGTGAGGAAACCTTCATGCACGCCTGCGAAGAGATTCGAAGGTTGTGTGTGAAGTCGTCCAACACGCACTGGGCCCGCGTGGACGACTAAGGCCTAATCACCCTATACGGGTAGGCTCGTGCCCCTCGGTGGGGACGTCTAATGAGCTGATGATGATGATGATGATCCGAGGTTGTTGTGGTGAAGGAAAGAGTTTCAAGGGTTGTGCAAGATGTCGGCCAATCTGCACTGGGCCCGCGTGGACGACTAAGGCCTAATCAACTTCTACGGGTAGGCTCGTGCCCCTCGTTGGGGACGTTAATGTGCTGATGATGATGAATACATACGTTTCTTATTTGACTCATCCTATATGCAGACAACATAATATTTTTTATTTGTACTTACTAGTCTTGTACTATTTCTGAGATACATTGACCGAATCAAATTTGTAAGACCACCAAACAGCGGCTACTTTAGGGTTGTCACAAATTTTGAGACAATAAAACAATTATCCACTAAAATATAGGAACATATTTAAATAAAAGTTTTGTGTCTATTAATATAAATATTCCTAGAAATCCACAAAGCGCCATTTAGCCACAATGTCACTTAGCCTGTACCTTACAAAAACTTAAACATCGGCCAAAATATTCCCATACTTTTTATTCTAAGCACCTACATGCATATTTTATACGAAAAATTACCCAGAACAATGCAAACGAACATGTTTATCATGCACACTATTATGCTGCACCAGCTTCAACACGTAACATTTGATAGTAGAAAGATAGGACTTCCATCTCTTTTAAAACCTCTTTTACTTTTTTTTACCTAACAATATTATTAATGATATAATATATTTTGTTAAATGATTTCAATCTGTAATACAAATATTTTTACTGGTGAAATTACTTTGGGCCTTCATATTATTAACAAACCAACTACAATATTATCAAATTATTAATAAAATCTTATTATAAATTCCTTTTTATTTTGGCAACCCTAAATAAAACATAATTTCTTACGTTACATTATACAAACAGCCGCTAATCTCCGGCCATTAGAAGCATCACTCAAAACGAAACAATAGTAATTGTGTAATAAATAACGTGTCCTAAGCATTTTGTACGTCGATCGCTGTACGCTATTAAAAACACATTTATGAACATACATACTCGCTTCACACAACCAAACAACCTGCGCGAATCAACACTGGCCACTGATAGTTTTTGTAAGAAGTCTCACTTTGTTTTTATTTTAGTAAGCTTTAGAGCCTGCTAATTAGACGTTGACACTGGCCCCTAACACTTGATGTTCGAATTTCAAAAGATTTTTACACATGTGTCAAATGCACGAAATTTGCGCGGTAAGAAAAAATTAAATACTAACTAAATAAAAATGGCGTAAGTGTAGAAACAAAAGCCATAAGAATAATAAATGTGACTTTGGCACAATAAATAATTTATAAGAAACTTTAATGTAACCTTATCATATATATATAATTTTCTAACTATCATAATAATGTTGTAGACAATAATATAAAATGGATAAATATGTTAAAGTTAGTGCACTTACATTGCGTAGTGCATAAACCTCTTTTTTTTTCAGTTCATATTTATCGATAATTATGTAAGTATACAATTTATAAAAATATATATGACAGGAGAATGCTCTACAATAGTAGAATAGTTATAACTTAATTACATATACTGTAATAAGTTATTTCGGTAATTTTAGTTATCTTACGCAAAACCACGATTTCTGATTTAATCCCTGAGGGGCACCGTTATAAATAAATAAAAAATCAGTCTGATCTACTCATAGTTAATAATATTCAACATATTAAAATCTACATCAAACTTCGCTCCAGAACAGCTAGAATTATCCATCAAACCGTCTATAATCCCATTGTTGTTTTGTAGACTCTATTTTCGCTTTACTTTTGCATCAACGGTTATCTTGTAAAAGGTAAAATTGCTCATCAGACCCTCGATGGTAATCCTCTTGGACTCTTCACGCTGGACTCTATGTGGGTGGCCAGTGACATTTACTATCAAAAACGGTCAAGTTCGAGTTAAAACTCGTGCACGGAGGGTTCCGTACAGTTATTTATGAATAAACTATCGTTTAAATTTTTAAGTTGTATTGATGTGAATCGCTTTAGCTAGGAATCATATTTTTCATACTTATATTATGTGACTTATTCAATGACTTCCTAATGCTATAAATCTCGAGCAAAATAAATCTATTTTTTATAGTCAGCCTCTTAAATGTATAATTTACTTTTTAAATGGGAAGACCTATGACTAGCAGTGGACTGCGATAGCTTGAAGAGATATTTTTTTACAGTAGTTAGTATTTGTTACTCCGACATCAACTCACCACCTGTGAAAATTCCAAATACCTAAGAATCTCAATTCATGAAATATGGCTTCGTAACTAACGTCAGTCCTAGTTTAATAAGAACATAAGTAAAAACTCATATTTTTCATTTTTTACGGAACCCTAAAAAATGACAAAAGAGAAAAAAAAAACAATACGAGAATCTGTGACAAGTCGAATATGTCACAATGGTATTGTGCGGTGGCGCTACCGCTTTGTGGTAGAGTCCGGTAGAGCGCTTGTTAGCTAAAGTCACTTTTTCTCAACTCGCTGACAGGTGACAAAGGATAGGTGATATTGTAAATGGGCTCACCGTAATGAGATTTGGATTGTAGAGTCGTTTTTTTTGTGGGGTCTACTGGAAAATAAAGAATGTTTCATATTAATATCATTTGATGTAGAGTTCACTGTTTTTGATGACTCTACATTGTAACTATCTAGTTCTCTTCATGGGAATTTAGAGTAAAACGCATAATATCATCATCAGCTCATTAAACGTCCCCATCAAGGGGCACGAGCCTACCCGTATGTGTATAGGCCTTTGTGCACATAGGCCCAGTGCGGATAGACCGACTACACGCGCACCCTTTGAATCTCTTGGCAGGCGTGCGCTGGTTTCCTCACGATGTTTTCCTTCATAATAATTTGATAAAAAGTGTATACGATTAGACAAAGGATTTAACTTTCTAGTGTAGTCTAGATCCTTCGAACCTCAATCCAACCAAGCGAATATGAAATATATAATTGATTACTTTTAAAATGCATACGTAACCTATCTAAAGGTTACGATAATATTGACTTAGTTCGGTTACTATCAAATTAGTAAGGTTACTATAATGTTGGTATTATTTAAATTATAGGTTAACCCCAGACCGACATTAAAAAGTCCTTAAAGATTTATTAACAAAAATTTTATTTTCATTGTTTTTTATGAGATTCTCGTATATTTTCCGCCGAAAAAACGTGATTTCATAATTAATGGCGTTTTATAATCGGCTTAAAAAAAGGAGGTTTTTAGTATTTATTTCGTCAATCCGCTGTTACGCAATTAAAACATTGTCACATAAGATTTCGAACATTTGCTAAAACCTGCCTCAGATCACTACTAAGGGATGAGCAAATTAAGGGAATTCTGTGATTTTTATACCTCACAAAATGAACAGGACGTCAGGATGCTCACTTGATAGTAAGTGATACACGTGACCATGGCCGAGCGGCATTGATTGAGCCCAGCAACTGACAGTTATTATCCTCCATCAATGCCGCACTGCGCCCGTCACTCGAGACAACAGATGTTAGGTCTCTTATACTCAGTAATTATACTAGCTACAGTGCCCTCATCCCGAAACACAAAAGTGCATAGCACTCCTGTTTCACGGGACGATATCTGGCACTGCGGTGGTACCTACCTAGACGACTCAGTACCGGGTCTACCGCTTAGTACAGTAGTGTGTCAGACATCCAGGTCTTATGCTTTTTTACCCAGCCTCCATCCACGATATTTCGTATGTAGTCAGTCCATCAGCCGAGAGGGTATCTACACTTACCAGGAAGTCTGTAATCCACTTAAGAACTCTCCTGACGGTATATAGCAGGATCGATGACTGATAAATAATCATCGATCCTGATATATACGGTCATTATCCATTATCTTTTAAGCAAAATTTTACAATGGATATTCATATAATTATTTTTCACTAATATACCGTGTCACTTCTTTGCTACCAGGTACGTTGCTAAATAGGACCATACGTCGCAGGGCCAACAATTATTTTTGCAAATAGTGTTATTTAATGTTTTTTAAAAATTGAGCTCCACTATTCTCTACTGAGTAAGTGTTAAATTGTCTGTGTTCGGCATAAGCGCACTTGCCAAAAATAAATCTAACCTTTGTAGAATTAAAAAGATCGGATTATCAAAAACCTAGCCACGCAAAATTGTAATAGTACTAAATATATTATGTAATAGATAAAAAGTGTTTACAATTCAACAGCATACTTAACGTGTATGTTATTGTAATATTTAATCACTAGTTAAACTCATAGGTAGTACCACAGACATCCGAATATACAATTAGACTGGACAAGCCGCCAAGTTTAAAGGCAGTCCCAGTGTCGCAATTTCTTTTCGGTTCTTACCTGTGAAAAGTTATTCTATTACTTGGTAAATTTACTGATTCATTGCGATGATGGCATGTTACAATTGCACAGGATGGCATTTTGGAAAAAAAACGGCAATTTCTTCTAATATTCGTGCGTCTTGACTCGTCTCACAGAGCGTAAACTGGTAGCCAGTGTATGCTCGTTGAGCTTACATTTGTCGAACTTTAAACGCGGCTTGCCCCATCTCTTGTATTGGGAAATCTGTGGGTAGTACATAACAAAGCACAAGATCAAATCAAGTACTAGGTCATACATATTACTGTTTGTTTGTCATAAAAAAACGTTTCTTTTCTAAAAACAAATTTGAAACAAAAACACATATTTTTTTGCGCAAAAAAAAAATGAGGAAAACATTGAACAAACACAAACAAATTTCAATGTCTCAAATATATGTTACAAAATTAATTGAACCCAATATTAATTGGAGCATCAATACCGTCTTAATCCGTGAGCTAATTCTGCCTCCAAACCTCCCAGCGCACATGTTCGCTGAAAAAGGCCACATTTGCGCAAACAACGTCACTAAATCCACACCAGCTCATCCAGCTTAGGGCGAGCGGTGACACCCAATCCGTGTCGCCTGTCCCTCTCGCACTCTGTCACGCCAATACCACCCTTACGCCGATAGTTTTAAAACCTCAACGACCGACGCGACACATTAGACGACATTATTACAGCACAACGTCGCAACCGACACGCAGTTCACGCCAACTTCGACCGTAAAGTGTGTAGCGTAGAGTCGGTTTTGTAAGGCGAGGTAACAAGGTGGTGTAGAGACACAGTTTTCAAATGTCACGCAGTGTAGTCGTCTCTTTTCTCCGGAGTCCTGTCGCTTCTGCCAGGCTCCTTTAGCCAGTGTTGCCATCTTAGCCCTTTTGTGGCTAGATCTAGCACTTTTTAGTATAGGTGAACTCCTTTTTTAACGATTTAGCCCGAAAAGGCAATCTAGCTCTTTTTCACTGTCTTGAAAATATTACCAAATTATGAAGATTTGACATGCTAACAAGTACTTTTTTGCTGTTTCTTGGTCATGAAGACCTTTTTTAGACGCTCTAAAAAACAACTTCATGATTTTTTCAGCATTTTTAGAACAGAAAATCTTTTGATGCTCAATCTAGCATCAATATATCAATAGGCTAGCCCTATCTAGCTCTTTTTAACTTCTATAAAAGCCCTTTTTCTAAAACGCAGGTGGCAATACTGCCTTTGGCATCCTTAGTGAGTCCCCCCGCATATCTTTCATCCCGCTCTACCGGCGAGCGGCCCAGTGTCCGGCCTCGCCGACTGTAAGACGGTTGTGTCGTAGGACGTACCACAGATCGCGTACTCTACATATAGGATAAAGGATTAGTGTGATATGTACTGTGAAGTGGAGTGCTATTTATGTTTGTGGGGAATCTGAAGCACACATGATTCAGGTTAGTTGGACCCTACTATTGTTATAATTATAGAAACTTTTTAAGCTGTTTTCAAAATGCTTATTGGAATCGTGTCAAAGGTTTAGGGATTTTGCGAATTTTAGACAATGAGACCTTTTTGGAAAAAAAAACAATAGAATACATTGTGAAAAAATTAAAACCATTGTGGTACAAAGGTCATATTTATTGTTAATGTAGAGCTTCAACTTTGGCATCTTTACTGATAACGACCCTTTGTATTGAACCTATTGTTTATAAAACTATTGTATTATTTTTATATTAATTTTTGTTTCTAAATTTGAGAATTTAGACCACCTAGATATGGAATACCTGTAATAATAAAAAAATATATTTAATTCAAAATATTCCCAAATTTTGATCGTGCTACTTATAAAATTAAATGTATAATATTCGTTGCGATTTAAACTATATTTCTGATTGAGAAAACTCTACTATCTAATAATAGTTACATCCTACATATCATTCCTAATTAAATGATAAAATAATAATAGTATTCAAAACAAGATTTCCCAGGTCTTAGACTTGACTAATGTGAGTTTTCGCTTATACACACAATCTAAAATATTAGTAATTTTGTATTACTCAAAGCTTTTGAATTTAAGAGAATCGTTTCTCGCAAACAGGAACATTCGTAAACTATTTTATAAAATAATTATTACTCAAATCACAACTGTTTAACGACTCTAATCATCACTAGTCGGCTCTACATAGAGTTCGCGGAACCTCGAAAGCAGTAGGTGTAAACAAATGACGACGCGTCGTCCAGATAAATTGAATCGAATGTCCACCGAGTGGGCGTCGAAATGGCCAATTGAAAAGCTATTTAATTACACACACAAATGTGTTCATTACGCGATGCGAACGCAGTTGCAATTATATTAATTGCTGACCCAGAGGCGGTGTTGCACAATTATTAATATTTTACAATTAAGAAGCATTGCTATCATCCGAACATCTTTGTGTTACCCAATGATTTAAAAAAGTATAGATTCGTCATATGCTTACAAAACAATCGAAAAAAGTGTTCCGAATGCAGTGACAGCACACATACACATTTCGAATTTCGAACACATTTACCTAAACAAAAGAGTACAAACTGCGGCGGTATCTACCTTTATACAGAATATAATTGGTGTTACCACAAAGAAAGATAAACGCGTCTATGCCGACTCTACTGTTACCGTATGTCAAAATGTAGAGACGTTAATGTTAATATATTGCTAAAAAGTATATGAATACACTGTGATTGATAGGTGAGATGTTATTTAGAAAGTGCGATTGGTGGATTTAATTAAGTTAATTAACTAATCAGGTTTACTGCCATCGTGGTTTTGTAAGATGAGATTATGGTATCTCGTTTTGGTAGACGAAGTTCTATGAATGCGAGGGTATGTTATATGTATACTTGTAAAATTATATATTGACATTGTTAAGGAATACGTGTACATACTCATATCGATTACCTAATCCTAGAAAAAAGTGAGGCTCAGAATTTAGAACAAATGTGCCTAAGGCTTATATTTAAGAACAATGCTGGTTAGAAAATATCTAATTATTTAATAGTGTTTCGGAATATTATCAGAACACCATATAATAATATAAACAGACATATAATCAGAATAAACTGTGTAAGTTGCGATCATTTCTTTTTCGCAGTTTTATTTATTTCAACGCAAAGACCATACTTATGTTTTTATTATTTGACATTATTATTATGAGAGCGTCGGTGGCTCAGTGGTGTGGACTGTCGCCTTCCTACCGGGCTGAGGTTCAAATCCCGACACGTACCAATGTATTTTCGAATTTTCGAAAAATATATGTACGTTATCCGACGCTCTTACGGTGAAGGAAAACATCGTAAGGAAACCTTCATGCACGCCTGCGAAGAGATTCGAAGGTTGTGTTGAAGTCTCCAATCCGCATTGGGCCCGCGTGGACGACTAAGGCCTAATCACCCTATACGGGTAGGCTCTCCCTCGGTGGGGACGTTTAAAGAGCTGATGATGATGATGATTTTAACTCGGATGATCTATTATTTACTTTTTTCTTTTACCTAGCCAACAAAAGACACTACTGCGAGTGGTGGGTACCTACCACAAACAATTTAATATCCACTGATTTTCACATAACGCCATCTAGCCTCAAGTTAAGCGTGAAGCTTGTATTACGGGTAATAAACAACGGATAAACATACCTATTTTTTATATAAATACATGCATATTATACATAGTAAACACTATACAAAAGGATATGTTTATGAACACAATTATTTGTACTGCCCGGGGATCGATCCGGACACCTTGGTGTATCAATGCACTTTGGGAACATAAAATCATCCCTAGTATCTTAAGTATGAATATGCACGCCAAATAATGAATTAGGTAGAAATGTACCTTGGGAACATAGAAACATCCCTACTATCTTAAGTATGAATATGCACACCAAATAATGAATTAGGTAGAAATGTACCTTGGGAACATAAAAACATCACTACTATGTTAAATATCAAAAGCATTTATTTCAAATAGGCTTACAAAACACTTATGAACGTCAAGAATACAAAATATAATAAAAATGATTTAAATACTAAACTAATGATATGAGTTTTGATGCTTTGAAAAAAAAAAGCGCTTCAGTGGTTTGGCCTGTTGAGAAAGAAGCACCCAAGAAAACTCAACAGTGTAACCTTTTTTAAAAACAATTACTTAATGTAACAATATATCATAAACACTATTTCATAGCTGAGCAGTTTAAGACCACGGATTTTTATCACATAAATATTCGTCAATAGTGTAGTACCCTTTTTTAGAAAGGTGTTGTTTGATTCTAACTTTAAACATATGAAAGTATGAATATCCTTAAGTATGAATAATCTTAAGTATGAATATCCTTAAGTATGAATATCCTATGGATGCATTCGATGCTGAAATAGATTAAAGTATATGTATATACTAAAATTAAAATAACCCAAGTGCATTGGAGTTAGCCAGATGTAGGAACTCGTGACGGCATTAGTTCCGCGATGCACCACCGAGAGACGCCTCGGGCACATCGCTCATTTGGCTCGCTTACCACTTAAAATGCTATGACAATGTTCAATGGCAGAACATCTGCAGTCAACAGCAGTAGTAAGATCTATAAAAAAAATAAAAAATTAATAGTGGAAAGATTAAACGGCCTTATACGGCCTTTTTGTGATATGTGAGCCGCAAAAACATGTCTGTTTGATTTGGTCTGCGTGTTTTCTATGTATAATATATATGTTATCATCATCAGCCCACGGAGGGGCACGAGCCTACCCGTATAGGGTGATTAGGCCTTAGTTATCCACGCGGGCCCAGTGCGACGATTTCACGCACATCCTTTGAATCTCTTCGCAGGCGTGTGCAGGTTTCCTCACGATGTTTTCCTTCACCGTAGAGCATCGGATTACGTACATTTATATTTTCGGAAACACATTAGGACATGGCGGGATTTGAACCTCAGCCCTCCCGGCAGTAAGGCGACAGTCCACACCATTGAGCCACTGACACTCCTTTAATATGTATGTATTTACAAGAAAAGGATATTTAAGTATGTTTATCCGCTATTTAGTATCCATATGACAGGCTAATGCTTATATAGGGCTAGATCGCGCTGTGTGAATGTCAGTGGATATTTATTATTAAAACTAAAAGCTTAATGTAAAAGTTATTGTTCAATGTGATACCACGGCGTCACAGAAACCGATGGAAATCTTTACGTTGAGTTCCCCCATATGAGTATACCATTACCGGAGGCCCGAAAAAACCCTTCTCCAATACTATATTTACTTTGAACTCTCCTTTTGTAAAGTTTGGTAATTTAAGCGTTGCTTCTTCGGAATAGCGTGTGTCTATTGTTACAAACTAGAACCACGTTACGTACCCACTTAATAAGTCAGTAGTTCCTATAATCAGCATATTTGCTGATATACAAGATGGGTTTACCAAACCCATATTTTCAATGAACATCTCAACTTGAAGCGATGCCTAGGTATTTTTAACTTTATTTATATACGTCCTACCTGTACTAATATACGCAACTAAACATGGACACTGACTGCGGGATTAGTAAGGAAGTTTAGTAGCTCAACGGACAATGGAGCAAAATGATCTTATTCGTGAGAGAAAGAAAGCTACCGACATATCTAAACGGATCAGTAAGTTGTAGTGATAATGGGCAGGTCGCATATTATTTTTAAAAGCCTTATGTTTTGGAGCAGACGAGTTTTAAAGTGGCGACCGCGTCTTGATAAGCGAAGCGTAGGTAAATAATAACAATTTTTGACTATTGAAGATGTTTTTTAATTTCTATGTATATAATAAAGTATATAAACAAATATATACGATCAAAGGATTTGATAACCTAACAAAATACCCTGACCGCTACAATCTAAGCTATCTAGCCTCCCAAAGTATACAATCGCTTTTCCACCTAATCCTACGGGAACATAGCCGCGAGGCGCGTTAATGTAATATAATATTCCCGGTCCATCCCGACCGGCTTATTGAAATAAATCGCTCCTCATCAACAAAATGCATAGTTCCAAAGACCATTAGCCCATAGCCAGGTTTTGCCTGGACTCTTATAGTGTTGTCACGGATTCACCATTACAAAACCGTATTTGTTATGTCAAGTTAAGTGTTTTTTGAGGAAAGTATTTTAAGCAAGAAAGATCTCGGCATAACCGACTGAAGTCCATTTTGGTATTGATAAATAGAGTAATGATTAAGAGTAAGCAACTATGGTTAAGGTTCAGGGATCGATCTCCGTTTACAAAAATTTCGTGTATGAACAAGCCTGTTATCTAAGTTGTTAGCATTTTTTTTATGTTGCGAATTGAACAGGATGGTCAGGACGTCACCTGATGGTAAGTGATACGTCTGACCATGACGGAGCGGCATTGAAGGAAACCAATAATTGATAGACATTTATTATTCTTCATCAAAGCTGCACTGCGCCCGTCACTGGAGACATTAGATGCTACGTCTCCTATACCCGGTTATTTCACTAGCTACAGTGCCCTCATCCCGGAACACAGAAGTAGCACTCTTATTTCTCTCGACGATATCTGGCACTGCGGCGGTACCTACTTAGACAACCCAGTATCGAGTCTACCACCTAGTGAAGTTATTTAATAACAACGTCATTTCACGCTATCTGGCTCAAAAGGCATATTTAACTTTAAGAATATAGTAATTAGATAGCATAAACAATCGCTGGCGAGATTTAGAATATTTATTTAGACGAAGCGTAAATCAGGGTGCTGAACTTTGGCCTTGAACGTAATCGATTTCCTACCACCTATCTATTGGGCCAAATTTCTGAGAAGCGATTGTTTTGCTTGCCAACGCCGAGGCGAGTAACTTAGTTAATTTTAAGGAACACGCAATTATCAAGCTTAAAGCTATACATTATTTATTAATATGCAAAATATACATACGACCAGACGACCATCAAAAAATAGTGAAAGAGTGTTTCCCTTTTGGAAGGCCGGCAACGCATTTCAGTGCCCTCTGGTATTGCAAAAGTACATGGGCGGCGGTGTCAATTACCATCAGAGGTGCCGTTTGCCTGCTATAGCATGAAAAACATATATATAGATGGTAGGTTTTTTTTTATGATATAGGGAGCAAACGAGCAAGAGAGACACCTGATGGAAAGTGTTCATCTCCGCCCAGGGACAACGGTGACACCAGAAGTGCCACCGGTGCGTTGAAAAAAAAGGTTCTTATTAAACTTAAACTGAAATATCTTACGTATCTACCTTAGTTATTTGAGTTTAATTCTTTCACATATATATTAGTGAACAATCTAAAAAAATATATGATGGATGTATGTTTCCTTGGAGTAGAATGTGCCAGACGAAGACAAAGAATGATCCGTGATCGTAGTTCTAAAACAAACACATCCGCGTTCAATATATCTTGGGCTTTGCTTTATCCAAGCAGTTCTTCAATGTAGTTAGATACGATATTAATAAATATAATGTTATCCATCATTCGCATCGTAATACTTATATCGTATAGCAAAATTTATTTTTAAATAGTTTTTTTGTTAGTTTACCCTAATATAAAATAAAGTACTTCATTAAATCATAATAAATTGAAATCATCAAAAACTTGCGATGTCAAATGTATAAAGGCTTTCATATTATTTTGTAGCATAGCGCTGCGCGTTCCTACTAACGCCATCTATGTTCGCAGAAAGTAACTAAACAATGTAAGCTCGCGTTCCAAGCTTTTATGTACAACAAAGGTTAATGTATAAACCTTATATAATTATGTTACTCGCATTATGGTTGTGAATATATATCTACACATAGTTATATTATTTAGTATTGTAAACATCATGATTTAAATATAGATATATAAATATAAATCTTTAAATTATATCATACACACACAAACATCAGATTTTTTAAGTTTTGAAGAATTCAGATTTATGGCGAACATACTTCATTGACAAATTAATTCTTATTTCATAGAGGGAGGTATGTGAAACCCAGTACCATACGATTTAAATAAACAATTGCTTTATAGACCCTCACTCTCACTTTTTATTCAATTTATCCGGTATTGCTACAATCGCTTTATTCATCATCATCAGCTCATTAAACGTCCCCACCGAGGGGCACGAGCCTACCCGTATAGGGTGATTAGGCATTAGTCGTCCACGCGGGCCCAGTGCGGATTGGACGACTTCACACACAACCTTCGAATCTCTTCGCAGGCGTGCATGAAGGTTTCCTCACGATGTTTTCCTTCACCGTAAGAGCGTCGGATAACGTACATATATTTTCGAAAATTCGAAAATACATTGGTACGTGTCGGGATTTGAACCTTAGCCCTTCCGGTAGGAAGGCGACAGTCCATACCACTGAGCCACCGACGCTCTTATCGCTTTTTTATTTTATCTAATCGCTTTATTACCTATGTCTAATTTTTAATTCGAATACCGATTTACATATTGTAATCATGTTAAGGTTCCACATTGCATTAACTCGTGTTTGGTAACTAAACACTGTATTACTTAGCAATAAACAAACATATATCACTTGTATATGTTTGTTTATATATAAACAGACATCATGGCAGACGCCACTTTGCCTCAAGTTACACATAAATCACTATTACTGCCCACGATGGACAAACCTGAGAAGCATCGTTCAAAGATCCTATCACCTATGCCCACGGGCGTACATGGTTGTCAATGAAATTATAGGTTTTAATTAATAAACACCTAGATAAACACACAAAATCATTGGGAAACACGAAAGGCATAGTTTATCTGTGCTTTCTATCAGTTTTACGAGGTGCGTTCCGAAGCGTCATTATTCAAGTGCGAATTTTTTCTCATTGCAATTCGGGCTTTCGAATGTTCCTGTCGCCGCATCAATGTTTGCTAATTAATTATGATTTAGGTGTTGCTAATCGCATGATTTTTATCTTCACAATATCCTAGTAAGCTCGAGTATTTTATTTATTATTTTTTTTATTCGTACATAGCGTGACAATTACAGTATACAGTAAGAAACAATAAAGTACAGGCTAGCTTATCTCTATTAGAAATTTCTTCCAGCAGGCCATTGTGAACCAGAAAAACAGGTAACTGATAAGAGCGGTAGACGCAAACAACCATGCACTTAATATAAAACTACAATAAAAATAAAATAATATGACCAATTAAATAAAAATAGGTACATATAAAATACACAATTTAATATTATGAGTATAAAGACCACAAATATATATGTTTATACAGATACACATACAAACATGTACATATACATACATATATATAACTTGAATTTAATATATGGACTCAATTTAAATTAATGAAATCTATCTTTTCTTTATTTAAAAGGAAAAGGTGAAGAAAAATTAATATATATATCTATATTGAAACAAAGTCTTCTGTGACTTGAGTCAAACAATAGATACCTTCTACCGGATTCTATCTTCTACCGGAAAGAAGCTTTTTTAAAGTGTAAAAACAAATGTACCTTTATAAACCCTCGTTTTAATTTTAAAAATGACAAATTGCTTTTAGCACTTCTCAGTATTAACATTTTAATATCAAAAAGTTGTTCCACTCTCCAGGTTGACTTAATTGTACCTAAATAATATCGTGACCCGTGGACATTAGTCCAACCAAATTAAAATGAAATAAAAATAATAAATAGGGATGAGAAAGGTATAGGCAGATAGTGGCGTGCACTCCATACATGCAAATAAGTAGTGCATATCCTGTGCGTCCAGACAACCCGGAAACTCGCCAACATATTAAGTGATTCACACATATTCGCCCATTTTCCTCTACAGATTTGAACCATACGCGATCTGCTGTCAACAACAGCACTTAGTGAAACAAATATAAATTATTTATTGTTTTTGCGATTAGTGTCACTCACTTCGATTACCCTACTCATAGACTTGTGCACGTCACTGTAGGCAGCTGTTTTACGCCAGTTACAGTTCGTGAACCTAGATTGAACCTCTTACAGTCAAAACCTGGTTAGCAAATGTCACTTTAATAGTGAACAAGTGGGCGTGGCCTTAACCCTGTCTGCCCATGATGGATTGTTGACGCGACAGCTTCGGCGCGTAGGTTTGTCTCTAATTGCTTTTTAATTTTAGCTCGCTCTGGGAAAACGGTATGAGTAATTGCCATTATATCTATAATACTAATGCCCATTTTAGAAATGGCCGCCGTAAATTACCATGTTAGTACTAGGACTGCATAAACGCAAGTCTGCACACTTTTTAGGGAGATTAAAGGACACATTACGTAAGCATAGTAAAATCATGTAAGTTCCTATTTATATTTACCAATCTTGTATTAACGATGTTTATGAATTATAAATTACATTAAATTTTAAAGAAGAAGTTTATAAAAGTGATGGGCCTCATGATATCGTTTCTGAGATAGGAATTCTTTTAATTTTATTAATCTCTGTTCTTAACACTCGTAGCAATAATACAAATAACCGAGCAACCATTAACTGTATAGAAATAAATAAGCCAATTATACCAATGTCTAGGTACTCAAAAACTAACTTATTCAACCGATGACAATCACCTAAAATTTATTATAACCACAAAATTGACGCTTTAAACAACTGTCAATAACTAACAATTAACTTTACGCGCGCAAAATACGTAATTCAAAATGGCCGAGCTTAAATTATAATTGTATTGCAAAATGATTAGGTGCAAACACATTATTGGAGAGCCTCGAGCGGTGCAACGCGCGACAGCTTGAGTGATGGCTGTTTCGATGACTGCATTCCCTTTGAATACGATGCACTTGTATTTGTCTTTTGAATTTGTTTTAAGGTGCACCGCCAAATAACAAACCACTGTATTAAGGACTCGCTAACATTATGATCCATGGCGAGAGTATTTTTGCGAGAGATGTGACAGTTGCCAAATAGCAAGCCTTGGTAAGCACGATTGCTTACTATTTCATTATTAATTCGCTAGTTTCCACCATCCGTAATAAAATACCTTATTTTTATAAAAGCGAACCTTATTTTATAAGTCGTTTCATTGATCACTTTTGTATCTTTGCAATATTGTATTTTTTAAATACACTGAAATCTATAAATGTCAGGTCAATTGATGATTGTGGGCAATGACGTCACATATCACTAATCTCATACAAAATATATGGAAACGTTCCTAATTTATTATCCTTGAATTCCTACGGAAACACATCAATTCATTATCCTGTGAATGTAATTAGAGCTTTTACGCGTATTAAGCATTACTTATAAGAAGCAATACCTTAAAAAGATACCTAACTGAAATCTGCATTTTGTCAGTGACAAAAAACTACCTTGTCTCTCGGCTATCCCGGACACACGTGTCGAGGGTCATATTCGCATACAATAGCACTTTTTGCAATTCTCGGCAACATGAAAGGTGACCTTTGTTTGTGTATTTACCCTTAAATTTGCCGAATAGAAAAACACAATTAGCAAACAAAAGTGCCTTATCAGTAGGGTAAGCGCACTATTGTGCGACCCGACGCGTTTTTCCCGTCCACTCTCACATACGGTGTGCATCAAAGGCGCCGACAGTCGCCGAACACGCCGCCATGTTGTTTTCTCATTGTTCTAGTAAAACACTGAATATTTTTGCCCATTATGCTTTTTATCTGTTGTAACTTGTTCTGACTTTTGTCATCGAGGACAATACAAGATCAGGTGGGTTCGTATGTCATTTGTATGCATGTTTATTATGTTAACGATGAACGAAAAAGTTTCTAGGTATTCCTTGTGAGAGATTCTAAGGACTACTACAAAGATAACTTAAAGTTTTGTTAAGTTCACATACTGGACTTTCAAAGCTCTTTAAAACATTTTTTAGGAATAAGGACTTTATTTTGAGCGTCGGTGGCTCAGTGGTGTGGACTGTCGCCTTCCTACCGGGAGGGCTGAGGTTCAAATCCCGACACGACACGTACCAATGTATTTTCGAATTTTCGAAAAATATATGTACGTTATCCGACGCTCTTACGGTGAAGGAAAACATCGTGAGGAAACCTTCATGCACGCCTGCGAAGAGATTCGAAGGTTGTGTGTGAAGTCGTCCAATCCGCACTGGGCCCGCGTGGACGACTAAGGCCTAATCACCCTATACGGGTAGACTCGTGCCCCTCGGTGGGGACGTTTAATGAGCTGATGATGATGAAGGACTTTATTAATTATTATAATGATTGATTTCGAGCAGGAATGCAATGAATGAATTTTGATAAAATAAACGAGTATATTTAGTTTTTTTTTACTATAGCAGGCTAACGAGCAAACGGCTCATCTGATGGTAAATGACACCGCTCATGTACATTTGCAATACCAGAGGGCACTGAAATGCGTTGCCGGCCTGGAGAAATGGTGGAGACTGGATGAGAAAAGTGGACCGGGATATCTGGCACAAAATGGGGGAGACCTATGTCCAGCAGTGGACTGCGATAGGTTGAATAGTATACGAGTATAACACAACAATGTCAACGAGAACTGAGACACAACTTATTAAAAATATCAAATTCGTTATGATATATCTGTCGGATATTATGTTAAGAAAAATGGATTTATTGTTGAGTATTGAAAAAAACGTTGATTGATTATGAACAGTCAGTGTCAGATTTGTGTGATTGTTGAAAAGAAGTAATTGTTTTGATTGTAAGATATTTTTGTGAAAAATATTAAAAGAGTTTTGGAAAAGCAGCGTTTATCTCAAAGTAATAATAAATACTACATATCTATGACAAAATTGGATTCTAATTAAAGTATTTGTCCATTTTTTTATTTATTCATACAAAATAATGCAATTCCAATATCAATAAAAAGATTGCCATGGAAAGCTTAGCCCAGAAGCGTATCAGCTTTAATACGATTATGATGTAGTACCTAGTCTAAAAGGTTAAGGGAACAACAAACAATGTATTTCTTTGGTATTATTAGATAAAGTTTGATACTATCTTAACCTCAACAACAACAATATATAATTTAAAATGTCACAAAATTGTTGCCTCTCATCCACATTTTCATCTCGAATGGTTATTTCATTATATAGCATTCTAAGTTATGTTACTTCACTAATCTAGGCTAAATTCGATTACCTACCTCCAGTCTATCAATCAAGTTTATTATTTTTTATTATGTTTATAATTATAACACCGTTTGTAGAAACGATGCCGCGTCCATAAATATGATAAAATAAACTTTGTTGTTCATGAATATTTATGAAGTTAACTTGTTATATGTCATATTTATTCAGTAGCGGCATATCAATGCAATATACCGTTGACGACAATAAACATGCTTTGACGGGATTTCGCGGAATAAAACTAGATAATTATTTTATTAGTAGTAGCTGTCATGATAATTATAGAAAAGAAGTCATTGAGAATGGGCAATAAATTTTAGGGGTCCGTAGAATAAGTAAGAAGTATTATCAAACGAAAGTTATAATAGTTAAATAAAAGAGTACCTTATCTTAGGAGACCAAATACATTGAAATAGCAATGTACTCTGTAAGTTTATGATTGGTCTTATAATGTATTTGAACTTAGCTTAACCAAACTCAAATCTAAGTGCACGATATTAAAGTTAAAAATAAAATATGCAAATAAAAGTAAACAAAAATGTACCTACTTACTTTGGAGTCGTCAATTAAAATATTATTAACATAATCTTATCATAATAAGTATATTTATTTTAAAATATAGGAAAAGTATATTTCACACTGGTTCGAAGTACTGTAAGTTCATGTATTACATATATATGTAAGTAGGTACCAGTCTCAGTTTTCATAAAAAAATCAACAACGAAACCCTACCTATCTATACGGGTAGGCTCGTGCCCCTCGGTGGGGACGTTTAATGAGCTGATGATAATAAGGTGCGTTTGAGACTGCCTAACATAATTTCATCATCATCAGTTCATTATGCGTCCCCACCGAAGGACGAGGAGGGCTACCGTATAGGGTGTACCTATAGGCCTTAGGTGTTTATGGTGCCCACTGCGAATTGACTACTTCACGCACAACCTTTGAATTTCTTCGTAGGCGTGCGCAGGTTTCCTCACCATGTTTTTCTTCACCGTAACTACAACATAATTTAACTATAGGTAAATACAACTTGACGGGGGGTCTAAGAACACACAGGTGATTTTTTTAATTCACCAATACTTTTTCAACCTAATATAGTACAACACGTCATTATGAAACTATATTTAGCAAGGAATGGGCGGTCACTTGAAAGCGAAATCTAAAAAACGTCGCCTTGCAAATCATAAACAATAGCTCGATCGACAATCTATTGTCTTACGCAGGTAAAGTCAAGGGTTAGCTTGTGGCTAGGTCACCCCCACCCTCGCGGCTTCTTTAAGGGCTTAAAGCTTGTGTCACAGGATTAGTCACCCTTGGACATTTCATGTCACCGGTCGTGAATGAAGCGGGTATATTCCTAGTTGGAATTACCAGTGTATTAAGTGTTTCAGTTACTGTGTGTATCTTAAGTCTGACGTCATAAAAAAGTTTTGCAATCCATAGACAAAATCATAGTCATTTCGTACATGTCAAAATTTAGCGCGAATTCTGAATGTCAGTTATATACGTGAGTGTCCAATACACATGCAAATGATTTCAAAGACTGCACTACTATTTGAATTATATTAACTTCGTGATTTGTGTACGAGTAATTGGAGTATGAACGATCCAATTATGGAATCAAGTGAAGATAGTCATCTCGACAAATTAGCTCTTTTTGTGAAACGATGGTGGGAAGACGATTATAGCAAGGTTTGTTATTTTTATGTTTTTACGTCAATTCAGTGGTACCAACCTCTAAAGGTACTTACTGTAAATAATAACATGACTAAATCCTTACTAAAAAGCTTGTAATACTAAAAGGTATGTCCTTCGAATCGCCGAAGTTCAGCCTTATAACTAAAGTAGGTATGCATAATATTGAAATAATACTCATATTAGATATATGTTCACATTTATTAACAAGAAAGCTTCAAAATCAAATTCTCCTTTTCATGTGTGGGTCCGTAGAATAAGCAATATTATATCATCCATCATACTAGCGCGATCAAAGCCAAAATGTACATGCTTTTCGCGACATAAGTACCGTTTAAAAGAAAAACTTAAAAATAATGTCGTTCCAAACTCGAATCACAACAGAGATTTTCGTCGCGCATAAGCCGATACTTGACCCACCTTATCCAATTATTATTTAATACCCATAACGACGCGAAGGTGCCTTAAGCTGAGATTAAGATAAGCCAGAGCCCACCATACTGTCCACACTGTATCATTACATGTATTATAGCTAAGCGATCGGACGAGAGGATAATTTTGTGAATCTAAATTGTATCAGAGAGGTTAATGTGGGGTGGACAGATTACGTTGTCTTTGCCGTAGCGTTGTAGTACAAGAACACATTATACACCTTTAACGTATGTTCATTGGACGCTATGATCGTATTCAATAAGTTTTACTAAGCATTATGATTACTATCAACCAAGTGATAGAGCCTCTCCAGGATACAGGCCTACACAACTCTGCTATCGGGAGATCTCACCTCACTCCAAGGGACGGGTTTTAACGACTTACATCCTTAAGAAAAGAAGCTGAATTCAGTTATGTGATCGATATCTTTTTTCAGTCACCTTCCATTGCAAAAGTGGCTCGACTGAATGCGCTAGACGGTAAACACTAATTTTAGAATAAGTTATTATATTTATTTAATCTGAGCTCAACCATGATTAAGGGACCTTATTCTCAGACAATGTATTTTAAGGAGCAGACTGCGAGGTAGTTTCACAAGATCTTCAGCGAAAAGAAAGAGTCACACTCAGGCATTTTCAAACTAATAACTCCCTTAGGCTGAGGGCTACCTGCGCTCACTGACCCGGTCAAGCTAAAGAAGACCATCTGAAGCCAACAGCCATTCCATAAAAACAGTAAAATCAAGAAATATATACCTAAAGTAACCGATAGAGACCACAAGATCAGTAAGTCTTGGCAATGGGCTGGTCACGTATCTCACAGAATCGACGACCGAAAGACCAACGTCTTGCGCGGGTAGAATACTAGATTGATCTAGAATTTTGCCGCAAAATGGTGATCAAACTACTATAGATAACATGTTAATTAGCAAATACAATACTACGTCGCATCATCGCTCTCTCCGATTGATCAATGACAGAATGATAATTAAATTAATGGATCCCCAGGCCACCCACACGGCGTCATTGTGAACAATCAAATATTGGTACATTCACCTTGTTTGACATGACATGACGTATACAGACCTATGCAAGGGACATGTTAGTACATTGATGACGCTCTGATATTTAGTGGGTATCATCTTTGTTTAAAAAATAAGTAGCAATCAAGTTTCGAACCAACTTGGTAAGTAGCAAATGTTGCTTACCACAATTAACTTACGTCGTTTCGTTGTGGAGTTAAGTTGTGTCGTAAAGATTATTAGTCAGTTTTCAATAATTTCACCGCATGATTTCCCAAATATTGGAAATCATTCATATTCTTTCCCAGTTCTATTCTTTCCTCGCACCCTAAAATATAAGTCGTCTGAGTAGTTTGAAATTAGTATTTAACTTTTAATCATTTTATGTGTTTTTAAAAACGATGTTTGAACTGTTACTTTGACAGTCGTCATTCCGAACTGTCATTTTGACAGTTACCAGTGGCTAGCTGTCATTTCGTGTTATTTTTAGAATTGTTCGAAATTTAAATATTGAATGACAAAAACATACAATAAACACGGGTGCATCGTTAACGCACAGCCCTGATCCGTAATAAACGTATTGCGCGTACGCACTCCACGCTCTGCCACTTATGTGCCTGCACTATGCAAGTCTAATTATTAGGTAGATGTACTGACTTAACTTTGAGAATTTACTATAGTATAATCATGATGAAAAGTGCTGAAACTATTTGGTTCTAGTTTGAAGATAAAAATTAAATAAGTGATCGCTTAGACTCAGAATTAAAAATAGACGTAATTTTCATATAAAAAAATCTATTCATTTTATCCTTAAACCAATTTATAAGCCGCACATTTACTTACAAAATACGCTACTCGTTGTAAACATAAGACGATCCATTAATTTAAAAATGCAGTTACTATAAAAAAAATATTTCACACTAACTCACGTATTAAAATATACTAGGACAGCACCTGCTTAAGCATGTGCAAGTTGTGATCACCGTTTAAAGCCATAATATTTCTCACGCTCAGCTTTTAAACAAATTAGCAGCTAAGGACAGACATACTGCCATACAGTTAGTGGCGTAATGATAGTGATACCATTTCATAAATTCCCGACATACAGTGCCTGACACAAGTGCATGTCCAAGTGGGATCATTACACGAAACAGCATACGCGTTTTGCGCTTCACTGTACCAAACCTGTTTACTTACTTCATGTATCATGCCTGAACAATATGGCATGTCACGACGCGGCCAACGAAAAACGATCATGGAGAAACGCGCTTTTTAAAAAGCAAACCAATAGCACCCCGCAACCGAAGTAACACCATGCGTTATGGTAATAAGGTACATATTGTAATGTTTTTTGTGTGCTATAAAAAATCCGTGAAATATGTCCGCTTGTCCATTGCTTTGCCGGTAGGCGTGGTCAGATGCGGCAAGTTCGCTTTTCGCGACGGCCAAAGGAATGTGCACTCTTTCGCGATGCGATAAGGTTCGCGGTGTCGACTAAAGTTTGCGGGTCACTCACCCCGGCTTAACATCGCGACTTTGGACGAGTTTTTTTTTTTTTACTGTTGACTGTTGACAATTACATGTAACATTCCCACAGTTAAGCGGAGATTGCTTTATAGGAAACCGTTTGCGAGCGCAAAAACTGGGACGTGCTCTTGCGGCTATTTTTAGTCTGCGTTACCTCAGACTTTCATTTAAGCTTTTCGCATTTTGGTGGTCAAACACATTTAGTATTCCGTGTACTTAGGTACCTACATAACTTGATATGTTTCTTTATATCTAACCCTATCTAAAGCTGAGTGGGCACCTTTCAGTGTCCATACTTTAATTTAGATTTAAGATTTGTTCTATGCATAACTTTATATGTGTTGCACTAATAAATGATATTATCATTATAAGTCATAAAAACACTTACAAAAAAAACATAAAAATACAACAAAAGGGTGTGTTTATAAAACAATAAAATAACAAGCGAAACCGCAACATCATTTTACTACCACTTTCTAACCACTAGGATCAAGCAGGTCTCATTCCGATCAATCATGTCTATTATAATATAATACGCACAAATATTTATTTAATAAGAAATATACATATTATTTAACTTAGGTTTATGTTTTTATTTTGTTAATACACTAAAACACAGATACTAATTAGTTATTTAAAATAAATGCTGCAAATATTAAAAATAAATTAAGCAAATATTAAAATAAACATGCTATTATAAAATTAAATTCACAGTACCTATAATTGTATAAGATATATATTTTATATTTAGTTTCAGAATAAATGAATAATTTAAATACAGTATTCGTTAGATACAAATCTTTGATGTCTACTTTGAAAAAAAATTATTATGTGCATTATAATTAATATTACAACTTAATTAAAGTGAAAACATCTATCCATATAGTACATTCCTTAGCCATTATTAAACTCGTCGACGCAAGATGCGTAATTTAATTAAAGTCATATAAATTACGTGCAGTAATAATGTGATTGGTTAATGACTGTCCCAGGTTCGAAGCCGCGCCAAAATGAGAAACTCCGCTAAATAAATTCAATCACAATGTAAGATTATTTGAAACAAAAGTATAAAATCGATCTCAAGAGAGACAGTCGCTGCGCTTGCAACGTTAATTTTTATATTCTTTACAACTAGTATTTTAATTCAAAAAGGTAATGTAAAAAAAATGATTTGTTAGGTATTCAACACCTAAGTTATTGTTAGAAAACTATATAAAGTCCATCTACCTTAAATACTTTTTTACAAAAGTTTAGGTAAGGGTGGTATCAATTTAAGTACCCAGGTTTCTTTTGTTGGAATTGTCAATGATTAGTTGAAGACTCAATAAATGTTATTAATCCAGTCACCGTAGAAAACATTATATTCTTGATATCATTAATTGTCACTAACGATTACTATGTTAATTATGCTTTAAAAAATATATTTCTATCATTACTTATGTGTAAATGCACACAGTATTACTGCTTGCTTACAAAGGAAACCTTAAATGTCCTAAAAAATAAAAAGTTGAACAATAAAACTAGGTAGGTATAAATGCAATAAAATCATTGAAATAAGAACACATATGGACATAACAACATATAATTAAATAATAACAATCGTTAAAATTTCGCGATGGTCGACCGAAAAGTAGCCCGATCGATTTATTGGCTAATTCAAAGACCAATTAAAAATTACAATTTCCAATTGCCGTTATTAAAGGCATGTGCTTCTTGTAAATTCCACGGATACTTTGTAATGTGATACAGTTGGGACAGAACCATAGATTCAAGAAAAGAGCGTATTCCTTCCTAAAAGGCAAGCAACGCACCGGTGACACTTCTGGTGTCTCCGTTGTTTATGGGCGGAGATAATCACTTTCCATCAGGTGACTCTCTAGCTCGTTTGCTCCCTATAACATAAAAAAATAGATATTCAAAGAAACCCGCAGACAAACAATTTTTTTTATCTGTGGATCCCTACAAGTGACAATTTAATTGTAATCTACAATCACCACACGACTGTAAAATGTAATAAAATCAAATAAATAAATGAATTATAAAATTCGTTTGAATGTTCGATACCTCTTATCAAATCAAGTATAACCTTAAAAGGGTCATCTGTATGTAACCGCCGAAAAATAGTGTCGTGTGCCCCGTGCCGTGACATTCGCCAAAATATTTTTTTAACTATTAAGTTTTATATAAAGTTTTCGAACTGACTACTGCTGTTGGCGGCAGATCCAGCTTCACCGGGCAATTGGTGAGCGCAGATGGCTTTTAGCCGTCGGGCTATGGGACGACAACAGACATCTCAATACACTATCTATGGGGATGATGCTACCTAAACTGACGTTAGAGTAAAATCAGAATTTATTGCTGTAATAATAAAGACTTTTTGAAATTACTGATATTTAAGATAGTATTTTTCATAAAGGTACCTTAAACAGAAATATCTAATTGAAGTGGTAATATATATTTCTAACAGATATTTCTGAATTATGTATCTATGATATCTTTGTTGCTTTGCTCTTGAGGTCTGAGTAGTATTGAAAGAAAGTTATTATCAAAAAAACACAAAATTATCTTCCCTTATCATTGGACAATAGAGTCTAAAGTCATCTTTTGAATCGAAACTATAATAATTTTAAATTCAGTGTAACAGTATCAAACTAAGTAAAAAAAGTTCTTAACCGCCTTTAATATCATTTCACGTTTTTCTAATGCTTAAAACCTGCCAGCCACGTCGCGGGGCAATTTCCCCCAAATCACAGCAATTATACTCCAACATTTCGTTTCTAATACCACAAAACGGATAAACGCGGATAATAAAGTGTCGTTTACGAAAAACACACGTTCAAACCGAACTGGCCCTAATTATAGGGCGTACTGAAAGTAATTCACTTCTTGTAAGTGCAAGTTATCTCGATGTGACGTTTTTTACCCAAGACCCTTTTGGAAGATATCATTTTTTTAATTGTCGACAATGTGGGAATTTGATGATGCTAACAATGTTTATGGGACGTTTTTTGTAACATGATGCGGTTAACGGGTTAACTGAAAGAGTTTAGGATTATGAAATTTAACATGTCCAATTATCACGTCTATTAACATTGCCACCAGAGTATAATAAATATTTTAATTTAGCTTAAACATTAATATATTCTATGGTTATTATTTTTCTTAAACTATTGTAATTCGATCGATCGATTCGAACAAATACTAAGTACTGAAATTAAGTTTAATTGATTTTACCATATAAACTCTTAGCAAAAACAAAATAATCTTCGATTTCAAATCCAAACAAAAACAAATCGCTTCACATTATTGTAGATTGATAAACATCAAAACACAAGATATGATTATAATTTCCTTTACTCCGTCGAGATAATGAGCTATTTTTAAATGGCCACAAAAACGCCGCATTATAACATAAACACTGAACGGCTGATCGTTACAGTAATGTCAATCATACCTGTTGGAAACGCTGCAACGTTAAAATAAACCGAGAGGAGTGCCCAAATTAAGTCGGAACTCAAGTTTGACAACGCGCCCCGAATGCTTACTAAATGAATAGTAATTTCGGGTTTTCGGATTAAATCGTTCCGAACACGCGACACAACCACTTTTCTATTCGAAGCCGTCATTTTACACAATTTTACCCAATTGCTCTCCGTTCTCGGAATTAATTTGATATTAGCCTTTGAAAACGCAAGGTGTGGTTTTGTGTTCGTCTGATAGTTATTTTGAGGAGTGGAACAACCCCGTGTTTAGAGCTTACTCTAGACTCGATAATCTTTCGGAATTAGCCTCACTCATTCATAGTCGTTTTTCGATTGAATGAAAAGTTTACGAAATCATATAATTTGGCGGATCGGTGAGCGTTTTACGATCGACAAAGCACTAATTTGTTAAACAGCAATAAAAGGACAGTATTAAAACGATTTGCTTGCGATGCAAATCCAGCTTGAATTTCTAATGCTTCTTTTTACTTAAGTTGGTTTTGTTATTGTTACAGGAATCACAGTCTAGCAGCGCGGAGAGATGAACGGGCGCGGAGCGGAGCACAACATGGCTTTGCAACAGATACTTAAGCTTCAAGAAGCCAGAGCTCTTCACAAGACCTCTCTTCTACCTATCTACAAAAAGAATGGCTTGCCCTCGCCTTCTGGGGATAGCCAGGAATACGATCAAAACAGGACAAATAAGAAAAACCATACAACGACCCTCGGTTGTAGAACAGTTGAAGTTAGAAGCAGAATTCAGAAAGCTAATGGAACAATCTGCAAAAGATATACGCAGTGAGGAATCGCTGAAATATTTCCAACATATGATGGAAGCTAAACAACATTTCGACTACCTTAAAAGCCTTCAAGAAAAGGAAAGGAACAGTCCTCTTGCTGATAACAAGATTGAAGTTAAAAGGGAAACGGTGTCTCCTAGTCATAAACAACCTCGGAATTCTCCAGCTCGGGAGCATTCGCCACGTAGAGCATCATCGGCAGAACTTTCACCAAATCACAGTGTCCACCTTTCTACCTCTTCCAGTCCCTTGTCTACTACTAGTCCAGTAAACTCATCCCTCTAAGCCATCTCCAAAATATGCAACCTTTCGATTTTCGAAAACATAAGACTAATGATATCGAAAAAGAAGAATCACGAAAAAACTTCGAAATGAGTACGGCTGAGAAAGCCACTATGGATCTAATGAGAGTCAATTCTTTAACTTTCCTCTATCTGGGGTTTGCCCATTCCACCAATTTCGATGCCATCGACGTTCAGTCATCCTGCTGCTATGGTAGCAGCACTGAGTCAGAATCCTATGGCTTGGCATCGTTACAAGCTTCTTCCTCAAATGTCAGCAAAACCAGTTGAAAATTCGGAAAATAAAGCAAACTATAACAGTGTAGAATGGAAGATATAAGACATGAAGATGAAAATGTATTAAACCTGAGCAAAGACTCATACGACGCCGTTCAAAATTCAAGAAATATGTTATTAGGTAAATGTATCACGCCACCTAAACGCCAATGGGGGGCTTCACCTATGCCTCTGAATTTGGGCACGCACTTTATTAACCCAGCCACAGGGAAAAAACGGGTACAATGCAACGTATGCTTAAAGACGTTTTGTGATAAAGGTGCACTTAAAATACACTTTCGGCGGTACATTTAAGAGATGCACAAGGTACAGTTGAAGGTTGCAGTATGATGTTCAGTTCTAGAAGGTCAAAATAGGCACAGTGCCAATCCAAACCCGAAGCTACATTCACCTCACCTAGAAGAAAGATATCGCCTCACGATGGGAGGAGTGCACAAGCTCACTCAGTGCTTATCCCACCTCATGGAGCTGGACTTAGTATACCGCCTGTGATAAACCCAATGCATCCATTTGGGTCATATCCTCTTTTAAACCCACCCCATAATATGAGACAGTTTAGTTCTAATGTACCATTAGATTACAAAAACAATTTGAGTATGAACTTATCATCTTCGGACAACCGCATGATGAGAAGAGGTTCCGACTCTATTGAACAAAGACCAAGACGGCCAAGGAGAGTCTGATGAAGATGACGGCATCGTTGTTGTTGCTGGAGATGACGACGATGAAGACGTAGATCACATGGATACCAGTGACTACTATTCGAATCTAAATAAGTCTAACGGCTCTGTAGAAGGCTCCGAGACAGACTATGATCAACGTAGTATAAGTGATAACAACGAAGTTAGTGACAACAGAAGAGATGAGATTAGTCCAGAAATTAAAAGAAAACGAAAGAATCTCAATCCTACTCGCTTACAGAATAACCATGAATCGGAAGAGAGTTCAAAAGAAAATCTTCAATCTGAATCTCAGGATAATAAAACTAGTGACGAAGAATGCAATGCATTAGATCTTAAGAGAGTTAAAAAAGAAGATTGTGAAGAGAATGGTGATGTCCAAAATAAATCAATAGAAACAGTTAGCAAGATAAAAGTAAAGGATGAATTCGCCCCTATCAAAGAAGAGCCTATGGATGTAAACTATAGCGTCCAAGACTTACGGGTTAAGGATGAACCAATTGAAAGAACTGATAAATACAACACAAGTGAGGTACCCCAGTCAAATGAAGATCAATTTTCTTCAGAAAACGCTTTGAAAAGACTCGAAAGTTTATCAAGAGTGACTTTCCAAATGTTAGAAAAACCGACATCCACCCTTCTCTGGGTCCTTATAACTTGTCCCTAAACAATCTGTTGATACACGATAGTCACCGTCTTCATCCGTATCTAGTTTTGATTATACATCGGAAGAGTCACATGGCCAAATATACGGTCATTTTGATAACGATTTTTCGTTAGTACTACTGACGTACCACTAGATCATGAAAACCCAAGACGTTACTGTATGTGGGAAAGTTTCGCAAAACGTGTATCTTTTAAAAACACATTACCAGAATGCGCATCTGAACTAATGTACAAATTGAATGTTGATGGTTGCAGGCGGCTTTTGGCTCCAAACAATGCAGAGACCGACACAGTGCCAACGATAGTTTACACCGAAAGATCCTGTCTTCTGAAGAAGTTAGGATCTGTGATGAATCACCTTCCCGTATATTGGACAAAACTAGAGAACAAATGGAGCTGATATCGAGGTTTAACGAAGATGAACGTGCTGTGCCGTACATTGAATCACACAAATACTACCGGGCAAAAGAATCTGATAAGATAAGGAGTTTTAACCAGCATCTGCCATTCAATCCCCCTTATCCACCTCTGCAACTCCCTGAGGCATATCTAAACAATAGAGACATGTTTGCACAACACCCATTCCTCTTTGCACCATTTGGTATGCTACCTAACTTCCCACCTCTACCGTTAGGATTTCTACCCCCAAGCTTAAACGCTTTCAACTGCCAGAACCAAAGTTACTCCCCTCCTATTACCCGTAAGCTGAATTACTGTGTTGAAGACGAAGCACCAAGCCTAACAAAGATGGAAGCTATCCTTGCCGTGGTTGCCGCGAGAATTTCAAAGATCTTAACATTGAAGCTTCACTGTGAAAATGTTCACGCACAAGCACTTCATCGTTGCAGTCTAAGTGCTGCAACTCGGCCTTCTTTTCTAGGACGAAGAGGAATCTCACTACGAGTCACATGTCGCGAGAAGACAAAATGGAAGGATCCCTGTTCTTCGTGACCTAAATTTACATAGAGCTACTTTTAAAGCTTGTAATTTCGAACTAGAACCGCAGTTGTCAAAAAGCTTAAGCCAATAATAATTCACGCATGTTCAAACGTACATTTTAGAGATCAATTTGACAAAACGTTACTTTTGATGCCAATATGCAAATGGCTACTTAACAATGTAAAACTGCAGTGTCTAATAGGATTTAGTGAATTTTATGCGATAAAATCTCAGTGCATTTGTGATGTTAAATAAAAATTACCAAATAATACATAGTTTAATTCTATGAACATATTTCATGCCAGTACCTTACAATTCTCATAGAATCAATTTAAAGGCCGCGTGTGTGATTATAATTTTGCATTAAATATTTTTGTATGATTTTGGTGATATCTAGCTAGTTTAAGCTACTACTTGTAAATTAGTTAAAAACTTTTTTGTAAAATATCTTATAATTCAATCCCAATTATAAAGAATAATAATATTTTATATTAATGTAAAAATCTTGACATTCCATAGTAATAATTTGTGCAATAAATTGTAAATAAGTATTAATCAGTGTACAAAATTATAATCAATAAAAGGTTCAAAGACTTGATAACTAAACGTGGCTATAGATCATGATTTGTTTAAAACTTCAATATTCCTTAAAATTTTGAACTGTCAATTATACTATGAGATAATTTGTTTTTTCTATGCTTTCAAGTATCTTTATGATTCATTGACTAACTATTTAACTACACTACATTACGATGTTATTCCATTAAAAATTTCACTAAAAAAATTCTCAAAGTAAATAAGATTATTTACTTTGAATATTTTTTTTTGCTTGGTAGGTATTACTGGGCTCAGAAAAATAAAAATGTCAAATAAATTAACAATTATTATATTATGTTCGTATTTCAGTTTTTTTTTAAAGAAAATAGTTTTCTGACAATTTTGAACTGTTCACATTGGTTTTTATTTATTGTAAAAAAATAAGTCTTTGTACTTAATTTATGGAATTAGGTATTACAGCCATACCTTTTGATATTATTCATATCTCCTGCTATTTTGGTGCTACTTACAAAATTTCTTCTTATATGTAATTTCCGTCATAATTTTATATCATGAGTAAATATTGTTAATAAATATATTGTGTAAGAACCAAAAAGTATTAAAGTGTAATTTAAGGATCTTGTAATATAAACAACGAGCATGTTATTCTTCCTTTTGCCAAACGACAGTAATAAAACGTTTAAAAATATCTTTTTTGTTTTTGATTAGAAGTTTTCCCTTTCGTGAAGATTTATTTAAAAAGTCTTTTCTCCTTTCCTCGAAATGTTGCGTTGTTATTTTAAACTTTCATAGAGTTGGTATCGATGTACCATATAGTTCATATTCTTAGCATATGATGTCAATAAAAGACTCATTAAATATGCAAAATCTCAATTGAATAGATCTAATAATTTAGATTTTATTGATACCTTATAAAATACATCGATGCCGTCACTTACACACTGATGAACATCAAAATGTTTGACTACTTTCTGAAGTACTAGAAAGCTGAAATTTGAAAGTAATCTGAATTTAGTATACAATAAACAAATGAATTCATAATTTTTTCACTTTCGCCTCCATCCCCTAAAATGGACATGAAAGTTTACACGGGACTATATACTGAAAAATCTATTAATAAATACTTAAAAAAACACACATACACATAAAAGACTGACTAGCAACTTACAAAAAGAACTGACATTTAAACTTACTCTATCGACCCTAACTAATATTACATATTTACTGAAATGTACCTTGAATTTGTTAAAGTTAGACTTAGGCTGTATAGATTCAGAAGCTATGCTCTACATCATATCTGGGAGGTCACCGCAATCTCTTAAAACAGTATTGTTATAATGATACGTCAGCATTTTTGTACCAGAAAAGACCAAGTAATATTATTGTAACATTGTTTTAAGAGATGGCGGTAACCCCCCTGATATTCTTTTTACAGGGCTAACCTTATTGTGGTCGTCTTGGCTACGGACCCTATTGTACAGTCCCATCACATATATATGAGCAGACAAGGTGACCAAATACATCTGAACAGTTTAAAATATCAATAACTTCTATACAGTACAAGTTACCATTAATATCTAAACATCAACCGCTTCATTAATATCTGAGCAAGTGCTTGTCAATAACTTCTATACACACAACTTTCCAATAATATCTCAACACTCAAAATGTCAAGTGTAACTAAGGAGATAAACCAGTGTTCTGTCAACATCAACAACTACGTCATCCGAGTATCCTCATTGAGCCACTGCTCGGCTATCTGCGCAAGTGGGGATGGTCAGTCTCGGCTCTGGCTTAGCTCGGTTCAGTTAAGAATGACTTTGGATAATCGATTTGATACTGGATTAAATATTATTCAGAAACTGTTGATGACCTAGTGTGATAATAATTATTTAGTAGGTTCATCATCATCATCAGCCAATTATACGTCCCCATCTAGGGACTTGCGCCTACCCGTATAGTGTGTATAGGCCTTCTTGGTCATCCATTGGCTGACTTCACGCACAACCTTCGAATTTTTTCACAGGCGTGCGCAAGTTTCGTCTTGATGTTTTCCTTTATCTAAATAGCGTAGGATATTTTATCTTCTATAGACAGGCATTTGACCGTAATCTCACCTGACGGTTTGTGATGATGCGCTCGAAGATGGACCTGATGGCCTGTCTAGAAACAGTCTTTTTACGCTTGCCTTAAAAAGTGCCAGGTAGTAATGTTCTGGGAACACTCAAGGAGGCAACGAGTTCCATTTGCAGTGCATATTAGAAACGAGGCACCAAAGCGGATTGTGCAGATATATGGAATGTCGACCACGTAAGAACGGAATGCTCGCCTGCGTCTTGACTCGCGATGGTGAAAAAGCCTCCTGGAATTAATTGGTGTTATTCATTCGCACGCTCACCGAAATATAACCTGTATATTTATACACTTGGATTTCCAAGTGCATTACAACTCTACGACGATACTCTAGGCTTTGCAGTTAAGCATCAGCCAAAGTAGGGTCGCCTAAGCCGTATTATTAAACAGCTAGATTCCGGAAAGTCGAAGCAAGTTCAAATTTTCAAGCAAGTTTAGATAAACATCACCTCAAGAGGATACTGCTTGAAGGGACGCGTCCACACGGCTCACCATAGCCTCTGGACAAGACTGGATTCCTAACTCACTGGCCCTTGCATCCGGTAGATTTATGTCCGTCATATGTACCCAATAATACCGGGCATAAGCAGATCATTTATGTGCATCAAGAATTAAACGTTGCAGATTAGACCGAACCCTGGAACACTAGTGTCGATAGCCTGGTGGTCAGAAACAGTAGCCATCAAAGACTATTTTACTCAAGGAACTCAGGAAATTTGATATCCAGATGCAAAGGCCATCAAGAATACCGAATGAAGGAAGCTTGCTGAATAAGGCTGACGTGTCAAATTCTGTCAAAATGCCTTAGAGATATCGAGAGACGGCAAGGAGCTTCACCGTATCTCTCGATGGCCTCAACTTCTAATGTGTTGGCATAAGAAGG